>JAAAWM010011975.1:0-137693 GCA_036873465.1 Thinopyrum obtusiflorum | reverse complement strand
GAGATGGTGTCTAGATTGGATCTGGTGGTTCTAGACTCTGCGGCGGCTGGATGAATATTTCGTCGACTCCCTTAGGGTTTCTGGAATATTTGGGTATTTATAGAGCAAAGAGGCGGCCCGGGGGCACCCGAAGTGGGCACAACCCACCAGGGTGCGCCCACGCCTCCTGGCGCGCCCTGGTGGGTTGTCCCCTCCTCGGGACTCCCCCCAGGTGCTTCTAGGGACCAACTTGTTCCTTCTACTCCATAAAAAATCTCCATAAAGTTTCATGGCATTTGGACTCCGTTTGATATTGATTTTCTGCGATGTAAAAAACACGAAAAAAAGTTGAAATATTTCTAAATGAAATTCAAATATTTTCAAATCCCTTTTCATTAAATGGAAGAAGTCATATCATCTTTGCTCAATGGTTTTTGTATTTGAAAAGAATTTGAATCTATGGAGATCAGAAAGCAAAGATGAAAGTTTGGGAAAGTCCTTTTATTCCCTCTCATTTAATTTTCAAAAGTTTTGAATATCACCCACTTTCAGTTAATCAATCACACAACAATCAATCAAATCTATCTATTTATTATAACATTCCAAAATTTAGAATTTTGGGATGTTACAAGCCATCTAGCTACTAACTACGGACCCGAAGGTCTACAAACAACTACTCACGCATCATCGGAGAGGCACCAATGGAGGTGGTGAACCCCATCCGAGATGGTGTCTAGATTGGATCTGGTGGTTCTAGACTCTGCGGCGGCTGGAGGGGGGGGGGGGGGGGGGGGGGGGGGGGGGGGGGGGGGGGGGGGGGGGGGGGGGGGGGGGGGGGGGGGGGGGGGGGGGGGGGGGGGGGGGGGGGGGGGGGGGGGGGGGGGGGGGGGGGGGGGGGGGGGGGGGGGGGGGGGGGGGGGGGGGGGGGGGGGGGGGGGGGGGGGGGGGGGGGGGGGGGGGGGGGGGGGGGGGGGGGGGGGGGGGGGGGGGGGGGGGGGGGGGGGGGGGGGGGGGGGGGGGGGGGGGGGGGGGGGGGGGGGGGGGGGGGGGGGGGGGGGGGGGGGGGGGGGGGGGGGGGGGGGGGGGGGGGGGGGGGGGGGGGGGGGGGGGGGGGGGGGGGGGGGGGGGGGGGGGGGGGGGGGGGGGGGGGGGGGGGGGGGGGGGGGGGGGGGGGGGGGGGGGGGGGGGGGGGGGGGGGGGGGGGAAAAAAATTAGTTCGGCCCAAAATGTCACGGATGTGTCTTTTTCTTGTAGTGAGCTAAGTTGTGAAACCTTGAGTAACTTTATTTTTAAAATGCTAAGTTCTTTTCCCTACATGATTTCGGTTCTTGTATGGAAAACCTGCACATAAAGGAACCTTATCGTGGTCTATTGCGCCTCTGCTCTATTTTAAGTCCGCTCAATAGTTTAGATGCCTGTGTTGAGAGCGGCAAGGTATCTTGCCGGCAGCCACACCCCCAGCAGGCTGCTAAGGATCCATTCCTTAAAGCGCTCGCGGCAAGGGTGCGTGCACCGGCAAGTTTTACCAATAAAGCGTAAGGTCTATACCATACAAAGAGGAATCAAATAGGAAAGATAGCAAACATTCATCCAAAACATAGCAAGTTATATTACATCAATAGTCGCCCCAAATTTTAAGTTAAGATAAACTGTCTTGGGAAAGAGTTCGTGGCGGCAAGGAGAAGCAAAGCAACTAGTCCCCATGTTGGCCATCCACCCTCTTGACTTGGTCCACCATTGCAATGATAGGCGCGACAAGCTCTTCAAGCTCCTTGAGGTCTGCATCCTTCGGCAAGCTGTCGAGCACATTAGTGAGGTCGAGGACAGGGTTTCTGTACACCACATTGATGAGCACCTTGAGAAGGACGGCCCAACAAAGTTTGTGGGATTCGCTGGCCAGTTAGGTTGTTCGGTTGGAGTGGTGCAGTTTCAGGGCGTCGTGGAGGGCCTCAAAAACATGGTTAGCCTAGCGCTCGGAGTCACCCTCTCCTCGGAAGAGTACCTGAAATTCGACAGGCCCATGGTGGAAAGTTGTGCTGTGAGCCTCTCCACGACTTCCACAAGGCGCTCAGTCCAGATTCTCACGCCTTTCTCATAGTCATTATAAGTGGCGGCGGCGCTCTCAAGCAGCTCCTTCTTGTCCTGGAGGTTCTTGGCCAGGGTTTTTTCACGAGCCCTGCTGTGCTCAAGGGACTCATCCAGTGTGGTCAGCTTTAGTTTCAGGTTGGCAATGGAGTCGTTGGCTGCGGAAAGCTGCTTGGTCTTGTCGGATATGGTGGTTTGCATCTCCGCCAGGCTATAGAGAGTTTTCTCGCTGTCGTTATTGAGTGTCGAGAGCTCCTTGCCATGTTCCACCAGATCCGCCTCAAGATTCTTCACCTTGTCAACCATCTCGCTCTTGGCGGCCTTTGCAGCTTTGGCGGCGTCGACGGCTTCCTTCAGCTTGCCGACATGATCCAGGACCAGAGCGTCAAGCGTCTTCTTGTGCTCCTGCTGCAATTCTTGGGTCCGTTGCGCGATAAGTTTCTCAATCTCTTCAACCTTGTCATGGAGCTTGGCGGCAAGTGCCTCCTCGTGAGTGGCAAGGTCCTCTTTGTGAGCGTCGAGCAAGACGTGGCGTTCCCTTAGTTGAGCCTCGTCCTTGGCGGCCTGTTGAGTGGCCTCCTCCTGCGCCTTCTCAATGTCGGACTGCTTCAAAAGGAACTCGTCCCAACTTTGACTCAGCGGCTCCCGGCCAGTCCTCAGCTCTTGCCTGGCCTCGGAAAACCAAACATGCATCTTCTTGACACATTTCTGGAGGTTTGCCTCTTCTACATTGACAACTGCTGCCCTGGAGTCTAACTTCTCCTTTTGGGTGCGGTGAAGTGCTTGGAGCCTCTGGAAATTGCTACTGAACTCTCCGAAATTTTCCTCGCCCTCACTTCTACCACGGTTTTTTCCGTCATGGACGGCCCAAATAATGTCATGCAGCTGTGTCTCCGGCCCGTCCAGGATGAAAAGGCCATTTTATGCCATGATTTGTTGTCATAGAAGTAGGAGCCCACCGCATCTATGATTATACCGGGTTTTGTCACAATTATCGTCATAGAAGTGTCATATGTATGACAGAAAAAAATTAGTTCGGCCCAAAATGTCACGGATGTGTCTTTTTCTTGTAGTGAGCTAAGTTGTGAAACCTTGGGGGGGGGGGGGGGGGGGGGGGGGGGGGGGGGGGGGGGGGGGGGGGGGGGGGGGGGGGGGGGGGGGGGGGGGGGGGGGGGGGGGGGGGGGGGGGGGGGGGGGGGGGGGGGGGGGGGGGGGGGGGGGGGGGGGGGGGGGGGGGGGGGGGGGGGGGGGGGGGGGGGGGGGGGGGGGGGGGGGGGGGGGGGGGGGGGGGGGGGGGGGGGGGGGGGGGGGGGGGGGGGGGGGGGGGGGGGGGGGGGGGGGGGGGGGGGGGGGGGGGGGGGGGGGGGGGGGGGGGGGGGGGGGGGGGGGGGGGGGGGGGGGGGGGGGGGGGGGGGGGGGGGGGGGGGGGGGGGGGGGGGGGGGGGGGGGGGGGGGGGGGGGGGGGGGGGGGGGGGGGGGGGGGGGGGGGGGGGGGGGGGGGGGGGGGGGGGGGGGGGGGGGGGGGGGGGGGGGGGGGGGGGGGGGGGGGGGGGGGGGGGGGGGGGGGGGGGGGGGGGGGGGGGGGGGGGGGGGGGGGGGGGGGGGGGGGGGGGGGGGGGGGGGGGGGGGGGGGGGGGGGGGGGGGGGGGGGGGGGGGGGGGGGGGGGGGGGGGGGGGGGGGGGGGGGGGGGGGGGGGGGGGGGGGGGGGGGGGGGGGGGGGGGGGGGGGGGGGGGGGGGGGGGGGGGGGGGGGGGGGGGGGGGGGGGGGGGGGGGGGGGGGGGGGGGGGGGGGGGGGGGGGGGGGGGGGGGGGGGGGGGGGGGGGGGGGGGGGGGGGGGGGGGGGGGGGGGGGGGGGGGGGGGGGGGGGGGGGGGGGGGGGGGGGGGGGGGGGGGGGGGGGGGGGGGGGGGGGGGGGGGGGGGGGGGGGGGGGGGGGGGGGGGGGGGGGGGGGGGGGGGGGGGGGGGGGGGGGGGGGGGGGGGGGGGGGGGGGGGGGGGGGGGGGGGGGGGGGGGGGGGGGGGGGGGGGGGGGGGGGGGGGGGGGGGGGGGGGGGGGGGGGGGGGGGGGGGGGGGGGGGGGGGGGGGGGGGGGGGGGGGGGGGGGGGGGGGGGGGGGGGGGGGGGGGGGGGGGGGGGGGGGGGGGGGGGGGGGGGGGGGGGGGGGGGGGGGGGGGGGGGGGGGGGGGGGGGGGGGGGGGGGGGGGGGGGGGGGGGGGGGGGGGGGGGGGGGGGGGGGGGGGGGGGGGGGGGGGGGGGGGGGGGGGGGGGGGGGGGGGGGGGGGGGGGGGGGGGGGGGGGGGGGGGGGGGGGGGGGGGGGGGGGGGGGGGGGGGGGGGGGGGGGGGGGGGGGGGGGGGGGGGGGGGGGGGGGGGGGGGGGGGGGGGGGGGGGGGGGGGGGGGGGGGGGGGGGGGGGGGGGGGGGGGGGGGGGGGGGGGGGGGGGGGGGGGGGGGGGGGGGGGGGGGGGGGGGGGGGGGGGGGGGGGGGGGGGGGGGGGGGGGGGGGGGGGGGGGGGGGGGGGGGGGGGGGGGGGGGGGGGGGGGGGGGGGGGGGGGGGGGGGGGGGGGGGGGGGGGGGGGGGGGGGGGGGGGGGGGGGGGGGGGGGGGGGGGGGGGGGGGGGGGGGGGGGGGGGGGGGGGGGGGGGGGGGGGGGGGGGGGGGGGGGGGGGGGGGGGGGGGGGGGGGGGGGGGGGGGGGGGGGGGGGGGGGGGGGGGGGGGGGGGGGGGGGGGGGGGGGGGGGGGGGGGGGGGGGGGGGGGGGGGGGGGGGGGGGGGGGGGGGGGGGGGGGGGGGGGGGGGGGGGGGGGGGGGGGGGGGGGGGGGGGGGGGGGGGGGGGGGGGGGGGGGGGGGGGGGGGGGGGGGGGGGGGGGGGGGGGGGGGGGGGGGGGGGGGGGGGGGGGGGGGGGGGGGGGGGGGGGGGGGGGGGGGGGGGGGGGGGGGGGGGGGGGGGGGGGGGGGGGGGGGGGGGGGGGGGGGGGGGGGGGGGGGGGGGGGGGGGGGGGGGGGGGGGGGGGGGGGGGGGGGGGGGGGGGGGGGGGGGGGGGGGGGGGGGGGGGGGGGGGGGGGGGGGGGGGGGGGGGGGGGGGGGGGGGGGGGGGGGGGGGGGGGGGGGGGGGGGGGGGGGGGGGGGGGGGGGGGGGGGGGGGGGGGGGGGGGGGGGGGGGGGGGGGGGGGGGGGGGGGGGGGGGGGGGGGGGGGGGGGGGGGGGGGGGGGGGGGGGGGGGGGGGGGGGGGGGGGGGGGGGGGGGGGGGGGGGGGGGGGGGGGGGGGGGGGGGGGGGGGGGGGGGGGGGGGGGGGGGGGGGGGGGGGGGGGGGGGGGGGGGGGGGGGGGGGGGGGGGGGGGGGGGGGGGGGGGGGGGGGGGGGGGGGGGGGGGGGGGGGGGGGGGGGGGGGGGGGGGGGGGGGGGGGGGGGGGGGGGGGGGGGGGGGGGGGGGGGGGGGGGGGGGGGGGGGGGGGGGGGGGGGGGGGGGGGGGGGGGGGGGGGGGGGGGGGGGGGGGGGGGGGGGGGGGGGGGGGGGGGGGGGGGGGGGGGGGGGGGGGGGGGGGGGGGGGGGGGGGGGGGGGGGGGGGGGGGGGGGGGGGGGGGGGGGGGGGGGGGGGGGGGGGGGGGGGGGGGGGGGGGGGGGGGGGGGGGGGGGGGGGGGGGGGGGGGGGGGGGGGGGGGGGGGGGGGGGGGGGGGGGGGGGGGGGGGGGGGGGGGGGGGGGGGGGGGGGGGGGGGGGGGGGGGGGGGGGGGGGGGGGGGGGGGGGGGGGGGGGGGGGGGGGGGGGGGGGGGGGGGGGGGGGGGGGGGGGGGGGGGGGGGGGGGGGGGGGGGGGGGGGGGGGGGGGGGGGGGGGGGGGGGGGGGGGGGGGGGGGGGGGGGGGGGGGGGGGGGGGGGGGGGGGGGGGGGGGGGGGGGGGGGGGGGGGGGGGGGGGGGGGGGGGGGGGGGGGGGGGGGGGGGGGGGGGGGGGGGGGGGGGGGGGGGGGGGGGGGGGGGGGGGGGGGGGGGGGGGGGGGGGGGGGGGGGGGGGGGGGGGGGGGGGGGGGGGGGGGGGGGGGGGGGGGGGGGGGGGGGGGGGGGGGGGGGGGGGGGGGGGGGGGGGGGGGGGGGGGGGGGGGGGGGGGGGGGGGGGGGGGGGGGGGGGGGGGGGGGGGGGGGGGGGGGGGGGGGGGGGGGGGGGGGGGGGGGGGGGGGGGGGGGGGGGGGGGGGGGGGGGGGGGGGGGGGGGGGGGGGGGGGGGGGGGGGGGGGGGGGGGGGGGGGGGGGGGGGGGGGGGGGGGGGGGGGGGGGGGGGGGGGGGGGGGGGGGGGGGGGGGGGGGGGGGGGGGGGGGGGGGGGGGGGGGGGGGGGGGGGGGGGGGGGGGGGGGGGGGGGGGGGGGGGGGGGGGGGGGGGGGGGGGGGGGGGGGGGGGGGGGGGGGGGGGGGGGGGGGGGGGGGGGGGGGGGGGGGGGGGGGGGGGGGGGGGGGGGGGGGGGGGGGGGGGGGGGGGGGGGGGGGGGGGGGGGGGGGGGGGGGGGGGGGGGGGGGGGGGGGGGGGGGGGGGGGGGGGGGGGGGGGGGGGGGGGGGGGGGGGGGGGGGGGGGGGGGGGGGGGGGGGGGGGGGGGGGGGGGGGGGGGGGGGGGGGGGGGGGGGGGGGGGGGGGGGGGGGGGGGGGGGGGGGGGGGGGGGGGGGGGGGGGGGGGGGGGGGGGGGGGGGGGGGGGGGGGGGGGGGGGGGGGGGGGGGGGGGGGGGGGGGGGGGGGGGGGGGGGGGGGGGGGGGGGGGGGGGGGGGGGGGGGGGGGGGGGGGGGGGGGGGGGGGGGGGGGGGGGGGGGGGGGGGGGGGGGGGGGGGGGGGGGGGGGGGGGGGGGGGGGGGGGGGGGGGGGGGGGGGGGGGGGGGGGGGGGGGGGGGGGGGGGGGGGGGGGGGGGGGGGGGGGGGGGGGGGGGGGGGGGGGGGGGGGGGGGGGGGGGGGGGGGGGGGGGGGGGGGGGGGGGGGGGGGGGGGGGGGGGGGGGGGGGGGGGGGGGGGGGGGGGGGGGGGGGGGGGGGGGGGGGGGGGGGGGGGGGGGGGGGGGGGGGGGGGGGGGGGGGGGGGGGGGGGGGGGGGGGGGGGGGGGGGGGGGGGGGGGGGGGGGGGGGGGGGGGGGGGGGGGGGGGGGGGGGGGGGGGGGGGGGGGGGGGGGGGGGGGGGGGGGGGGGGGGGGGGGGGGGGGGGGGGGGGGGGGGGGGGGGGGGGGGGGGGGGGGGGGGGGGGGGGGGGGGGGGGGGGGGGGGGGGGGGGGGGGGGGGGGGGGGGGGGGGGGGGGGGGGGGGGGGGGGGGGGGGGGGGGGGGGGGGGGGGGGGGGGGGGGGGGGGGGGGGGGGGGGGGGGGGGGGGGGGGGGGGGGGGGGGGGGGGGGGGGGGGGGGGGGGGGGGGGGGGGGGGGGGGGGGGGGGGGGGGGGGGGGGGGGGGGGGGGGGGGGGGGGGGGGGGGGGGGGGGGGGGGGGGGGGGGGGGGGGGGGGGGGGGGGGGGGGGGGGGGGGGGGGGGGGGGGGGGGGGGGGGGGGGGGGGGGGGGGGGGGGGGGGGGGGGGGGGGGGGGGGGGGGGGGGGGGGGGGGGGGGGGGGGGGGGGGGGGGGGGGGGGGGGGGGGGGGGGGGGGGGGGGGGGGGGGGGGGGGGGGGGGGGGGGGGGGGGGGGGGGGGGGGGGGGGGGGGGGGGGGGGGGGGGGGGGGGGGGGGGGGGGGGGGGGGGGGGGGGGGGGGGGGGGGGGGGGGGGGGGGGGGGGGGGGGGGGGGGGGGGGGGGGGGGGGGGGGGGGGGGGGGGGGGGGGGGGGGGGGGGGGGGGGGGGGGGGGGGGGGGGGGGGGGGGGGGGGGGGGGGGGGGGGGGGGGGGGGGGGGGGGGGGGGGGGGGGGGGGGGGGGGGGGGGGGGGGGGGGGGGGGGGGGGGGGGGGGGGGGGGGGGGGGGGGGGGGGGGGGGGGGGGGGGGGGGGGGGGGGGGGGGGGGGGGGGGGGGGGGGGGGGGGGGGGGGGGGGGGGGGGGGGGGGGGGGGGGGGGGGGGGGGGGGGGGGGGGGGGGGGGGGGGGGGGGGGGGGGGGGGGGGGGGGGGGGGGGGGGGGGGGGGGGGGGGGGGGGGGGGGGGGGGGGGGGGGGGGGGGGGGGGGGGGGGGGGGGGGGGGGGGGGGGGGGGGGGGGGGGGGGGGGGGGGGGGGGGGGGGGGGGGGGGGGGGGGGGGGGGGGGGGGGGGGGGGGGGGGGGGGGGGGGGGGGGGGGGGGGGGGGGGGGGGGGGGGGGGGGGGGGGGGGGGGGGGGGGGGGGGGGGGGGGGGGGGGGGGGGGGGGGGGGGGGGGGGGGGGGGGGGGGGGGGGGGGGGGGGGGGGGGGGGGGGGGGGGGGGGGGGGGGGGGGGGGGGGGGGGGGGGGGGGGGGGGGGGGGGGGGGGGGGGGGGGGGGGGGGGGGGGGGGGGGGGGGGGGGGGGGGGGGGGGGGGGGGGGGGGGGGGGGGGGGGGGGGGGGGGGGGGGGGGGGGGGGGGGGGGGGGGGGGGGGGGGGGGGGGGGGGGGGGGGGGGGGGGGGGGGGGGGGGGGGGGGGGGGGGGGGGGGGGGGGGGGGGGGGGGGGGGGGGGGGGGGGGGGGGGGGGGGGGGGGGGGGGGGGGGGGGGGGGGGGGGGGGGGGGGGGGGGGGGGGGGGGGGGGGGGGGGGGGGGGGGGGGGGGGGGGGGGGGGGGGGGGGGGGGGGGGGGGGGGGGGGGGGGGGGGGGGGGGGGGGGGGAGGATCATAGAAACGTAGATTTTATGAACTAAAATCGTAGAATCATAGGGGTTAGTTTGGATCGTAAAGTCATAGAATCGTACAACAGAATCGCGATTCTGACAACCTTGAGTGCACCAACAAATAGCTAAATAAGATGAGCACAACGAGGATACTAGCAAGCACAAGTAAGTTGCATAAAATTACACAAGGTATATCACAAGATATGTCAATTAACAATACATACATCCACAGATAAGCAATACAATTTTACACAAGTTATATCACAATATATGTAAATGAATGATACACACAAACACAAGTAAGCATTACAAGCTTACACAAGTTATATCACGATATATATATATGTAACTAAATGATACAAGCAAACACAAGTAAGCACTACAAGCATACTCAAGTTATATCACAAGATATGGAGATGAATTTTACAAGCTAGCAATTCACATTACGCACATGATAAATAATAACAAGTATGAATTGCGGAAAGTAAAGGGACAAGAAACTACCAATTTGTTCCCAAAATTCAAGTATCCACCGATACTAAGTCTCCGTTGGAGTGATGGGTGTTACCACGAAGGCACACCAACACGACGAAGTCTCGCCATGTTCTCCCCTTGAGATATCACCACGAAGGTGATTCCCAACCACTATGGTTAGCTTCTTCCTCCACTCTGCAGATAACAAGCTCCAAGGCCACTTCACAATCCTCGTGAAGGAGAAATCCGGGCCTCTTCACAATCTCCACGAAGAGGTCACCAAGGCAACAACCACCAAACTGTCTAGGAGATGGTGGCCTCCAAGAGTAACAAGCTCACGGGCTCTCACCCATACAATTCGATGCGGAGAGCTCAAACTGATACTACTAATGCAAAGCAAGAACACAAGAATACTCGACCCCCCTCCCTTCTCTCCCAAATCTCACAAAAGCAACTCATGCTATGGAGAGATGGAAGAGAAGAAGAACATGACGAGGTCAACATATGAACATAGACCCTAGATCCATGAGATAGTTTTCCCCCAAATGGATTGGATTTTGGGGCTTCAGGGAGGCGGAGAGAGCTCCAAAGAATGGGAAAAATCTCATATCTAGAACACTAAATCGATGGGGAAGAAGGGAACCTTATATAGTGCCCCCCTACCACCACCACCAAATATGCATGTTATGCACAAAATTATACTATCTCGATGGGGAAGAAGGGAGCACTATCACTCTGCGTTGTCAACCTTTATGATCAAGGTTGAACTTGTCATTGTCAACCTTGATGACCATCATCACTTGATGTTATCCTCACATGGTCTACTTTTCTTTTGATACAAGCCCATGGGAATCGCCTAACCTATATAGACATAGAAAACACATAGTATGGATTAGTCCACAAAGCATAATGCACAACTTTCTACCATACCTTAAGATCCCATATGGTACATCATTAATGCTTGTGTGTTGCCCATATAAAATTTGATATTCAAGCTTTCTCTTGGTCATGCCTTATATTTACTCCATGACCAGTCTTGATATGTTGAAAGCCACAATGATCCTTTCAAATCACATCATTGTTAAGACATGATAACCAACATCCCAATTCTCTCATCTCCATATTGATTTTCTCCATTTTATATCAAACTGGCCATCACTCGCTCTTCTAAATACTCCAACATAATCTCTTGAGAGGCATAATAAATTCTATTGGGGAACACAGTATTTCAAAAATTTCTCCTACGATCACACAAGATCTATCTAGGAGATGCATAGAAACGAGCCAGGAGAGTGTTGTCCACGTACCCTCGTAGACCGAAAGCGGAAGCGTTATGACAACACGGTTGATGTAGTCATACGTATTCATGATCCGACCGATCCTAGAACTGAAGCTAAGGCACCTCCGCGACCTGCACATGTTCAGCTCGGTGACGTCCCATGAACTCTAGATCCAGCTAAGGTCGAGGGAGAGTTTCATCAGCACGACAATGTGATGACGGTGATGATGAAGTTACCAACGCAGGGCTTCGCCTAAGGGGGGGGGGGGGGGGGGGGGGGGGGGGGGGGGGGGGGGGGGGGGGGGGGGGGGGGGGGGGGGGGGGGGGGGGGGGGGGGGGGGGGGGGGGGGGGGGGGGGGGGGGGGGGGGGGGGGGGGGGGGGGGGGGGGGGGGGGGGGGGGGGGGGGGGGGGGGGGGGGGGGGGGGGGGGGGGGGGGGGGGGGGGGGGGGGGGGGGGGGGGGGGGGGGGGGGGGGGGGGGGGGGGGGGGGGGGGGGGGGGGGGGGGGGGGGGGGGGGGGGGGGGGGGGGGGGGGGGGGGGGGGGGGGGGGGGGGGGGGGGGGGGGGGGGGGGGGGGGGGGGGGGGGGGGGGGGGGGGGGGGGGGGGGGGGGGGGGGGGGGGGGGGGGGGGGGGGGGGGGGGGGGGGGGGGGGGGGGGGGGGGGGGGGGGGGGGGGGGGGGGGGGGGGGGGGGGGGGGGGGGGGGGGGGGGGGGGGGGGGGGGGGGGGGGGGGGGGGGGGGGGGGGGGGGGGGGGGGGGGGGGGGGGGGGGGGGGGGGGGGGGGGGGGGGGGGGGGGGGGGGGGGGGGGGGGGGGGGGGGGGGGGGGGGGGGGGGGGGGGGGGGGGGGGGGGGGGGGGGGGGGGGGGGGGGGGGGGGGGGGGGGGGGGGGGGGGGGGGGGGGGGGGGGGGGGGGGGGGGGGGGGGGGGGGGGGGGGGGGGGGGGGGGGGGGGGGGGGGGGGGGGGGGGGGGGGGGGGGGGGGGGGGGGGGGGGGGGGGGGGGGGGGGGGGGGGGGGGGGGGGGGGGGGGGGGGGGGGGGGGGGGGGGGGGGGGGGGGGGGGGGGGGGGGGGGGGGGGGGGGGGGGGGGGGGGGGGGGGGGGGGGGGGGGGGGGGGGGGGGGGGGGGGGGGGGGGGGGGGGGGGGGGGGGGGGGGGGGGGGGGGGGGGGGGGGGGGGGGGGGGGGGGGGGGGGGGGGGGGGGGGGGGGGGGGGGGGGGGGGGGGGGGGGGGGGGGGGGGGGGGGGGGGGGGGGGGGGGGGGGGGGGGGGGGGGCCGGCAACCCCGGAGTGACAATAGTTGGGACCACTCCCGGTGATGACCGTAGTTTGAGGAATTCATGTATTCACTAAATGCTAATGCTTTGGTCCGGTACTCTATTAAAAGGAAGCCTTAATATCCCTTAGTTTCCAATAGGACCCCACTGCCACGGGAGGGTAGGACAAAAGATGTCATGCAAGTTCTTTTCCATAAACACGTATGACTATATTCAGAATACATGCCTATATTATATTGATGAACTGGAGCTAGTTCTGTGTCACCCTATATTATAACCGTTGCACGATGAATGCCATCCAACATAATTATCCATCATTGATCCATTGCCTACGAACTTTTCACATATTGATCTTTGCTAAGTTACTTTTCCATTGCCACTGTTACAATTGCTACGAAACTACCACCGTTACTTTTGCCACTGCTACCATTACTTCCATACTACTTTGCTACTAAATACTTTGCTGCAGATATTAAGTCTTTCAGGTGTGGTTGAATTGACAACTCAGCTGCTAATACTTGAGAATATTCTTTGGCTCCCCTTGTGTCGAATCAATAAATTTGGGTTGAATACTCTACCCTTGAAACTTGTTGCGATCCCCTATACTTGTGGGTTATCAGTAGGTTGAGATTGAACATACCGAGCGCTCCCTGAAGTCATCCGGAATGGTGAGATAGAACTTCGTTTTTGACTGGCCGCGACCACACTTGCCCGATTTGTGCTCGCACTGTGTACACATGAATGAACACCCACGAATCAGCTAGAACAAAAATGATTCCACGGCAATTTCCGCTGGTTGATTAACAGCGACGGACGGACTACGATAAGAGATGAGTGAATATTTCGCTAAGTTGATTACCTTCTCCATGAGAAAAATCCCCGACCCAATCCCGCAGAAAAATCAGAGGGCCCAGAAGCCTGGGGGCAGGATAGTGGGGCCTTTCTCCTAGGCTCCTAGGCTCCTCCTAGGCGACTCCAAGGCGATTTGCGCCGGTGGCCACTCTGGCCCCGGCAGCCACCCATTCTCACCCTGCCGGTGGCCACTCCGGCCCTGGCAGCCACCCCTCCTGTTGGCTGCCACCCTGGCCCCGGCAAACAGAAGATGGCTCCCTTTGATCTCAACTTTGATCGTGGCAAGAAGTTCCAAGCGGATATGAGATCCAAGTTTGGGCATCCGGTGGTCTTTTCATCGGGATTTCGTCAACGGGAGTTCACTTTGGTGGTCTCCTTCTGCAGAGCATCTTTCAAGCTTGATCCTCATACAGTTAGTGTTTCTCTACATGCTATGTTTGGAGGTTATGCCCAAGGTTTTAGGGTTCGTCACCTAAAAGACAGATCCTTCAAGTTTTTGGTAGCCTCCAAGTCTGTGGGTTTTGAGATATACAATGCGGGCAAAATAGTTGAAAAAGAGTTTGAGATGGTTTTTAGTCTTTGGAATTTTGGTGGCCCAAATTGGGGGGGGGGGGGGGGGGGGGGGGGGGGGGGGGGGGGGGGGGGGGGGGGGGGGGGGGGGGGGGGGGGGGGGGGGGGGGGGGGGGGGGGGGGGGGGGGGGGGGGGGGGGGGGGGGGGGGGGGGGGGGGGGGGGGGGGGGGGGGGGGGGGGGGGGGGGGGGGGGGGGGGGGGGGGGGGGGGGGGGGGGGGGGGGGGGGGGGGGGGGGGGGGGGGGGGGGGGGGGGGGGGGGGGGGGGGGGGGGGGGGGGGGGGGGGGGGGGGGGGGGGGGGGGGGGGGGGGGGGGGGGGGGGGGGGGGGGGGGGGGGGGGGGGGGGGGGGGGGGGGGGGGGGGGGGGGGGGGGGGGGGGGGGGGGGGGGGGGGGGGGGGGGGGGGGGGGGGGGGGGGGGGGGGGGGGGGGGGGGGGGGGGGGGGGGGGGGGGGGGGGGGGGGGGGGGGGGGGGGGGGGGGGGGGGGGGGGGGGGGGGGGGGGGGGGGGGGGGGGGGGGGGGGGGGGGGGGGGGGGGGGGGGGGGGGGGGGGGGGGGGGGGGGGGGGGGGGGGGGGGGGGGGGGGGGGGGGGGGGGGGGGGGGGGGGGGGGGGGGGGGGGGGGGGGGGGGGGGGGGGGGGGGGGGGGGGGGGGGGGGGGGGGGGGGGGGGGGGGGGGGGGGGGGGGGGGGGGGGGGGGGGGGGGGGGGGGGGGGGGGGGGGGGGGGGGGGGGGGGGGGGGGGGGGGGGGGGGGGGGGGGGGGGGGGGGGGGGGGGGGGGGGGGGGGGGGGGGGGGGGGGGGGGGGGGGGGGGGGGGGGGGGGGGGGGGGGGGGGGGGGGGGGGGGGGGGGGGGGGGGGGGGGGGGGGGGGGGGGGGGGGGGGGGGGGGGGGGGGGGGGGGGGGGGGGGGGGGGGGGGGGGGGGGGGGGGGGGGGGGGGGGGGGGGGGGGGGGGGGGGGGGGGGGGGGGGGGGGGGGGGGGGGGGGGGGGGGGGGGGGGGGGGGGGGGGGGGGGGGGGGGGGGGGGGGGGGGGGGGGGGGGGGGGGGGGGGGGGGGGGGGGGGGGGGGGGGGGGGGGGGGGGGGGGGGGGGGGGGGGGGGGGGGGGGGGGGGGGGGGGGGGGGGGGGGGGGGGGGGGGGGGGGGGGGGGGGGGGGGGGGGGGGGGGGGGGGGGGGGGGGGGGGGGGGGGGGGGGGGGGGGGGGGGGGGGGGGGGGGGGGGGGGGGGGGGGGGGGGGGGGGGGGGGGGGGGGGGGGGGGGGGGGGGGGGGGGGGGGGGGGGGGGGGGGGGGGGGGGGGGGGGGGGGGGGGGGGGGGGGGGGGGGGGGGGGGGGGGGGGGGGGGGGGGGGGGGGGGGGGGGGGGGGGGGGGGGGGGGGGGGGGGGGGGGGGGGGGGGGGGGGGGGGGGGGGGGGGGGGGGGGGGGGGGGGGGGGGGGGGGGGGGGGGGGGGGGGGGGGGGGGGGGGGGGGGGGGGGGGGGGGGGGGGGGGGGGGGGGGGGGGGGGGGGGGGGGGGGGGGGGGGGGGGGGGGGGGGGGGGGGGGGGGGGGGGGGGGGGGGGGGGGGGGGGGGGGGGGGGGGGGGGGGGGGGGGGGGGGGGGGGGGGGGGGGGGGGGGGGGGGGGGGGGGGGGGGGGGGGGGGGGGGGGGGGGGGGGGGGGGGGGGGGGGGGGGGGGGGGGGGGGGGGGGGGGGGGGGGGGGGGGGGGGGGGGGGGGGGGGGGGGGGGGGGGGGGGGGGGGGGGGGGGGGGGGGGGGGGGGGGGGGGGGGGGGGGGGGGGGGGGGGGGGGGGGGGGGGGGGGGGGGGGGGGGGGGGGGGGGGGGGGGGGGGGGGGGGGGGGGGGGGGGGGGGGGGGGGGGGGGGGGGGGGGGGGGGGGGGGGGGGGGGGGGGGGGGGGGGGGGGGGGGGGGGGGGGGGGGGGGGGGGGGGGGGGGGGGGGGGGGGGGGGGGGGGGGGGGGGGGGGGGGGGGGGGGGGGGGGGGGGGGGGGGGGGGGGGGGGGGGGGGGGGGGGGGGGGGGGGGGGGGGGGGGGGGGGGGGGGGGGGGGGGGGGGGGGGGGGGGGGGGGGGGGGGGGGGGGGGGGGGGGGGGGGGGGGGGGGGGGGGGGGGGGGGGGGGGGGGGGGGGGGGGGGGGGGGGGGGGGGGGGGGGGGGGGGGGGGGGGGGGGGGGGGGGGGGGGGGGGGGGGGGGGGGGGGGGGGGGGGGGGGGGGGGGGGGGGGGGGGGGGGGGGGGGGGGGGGGGGGGGGGGGGGGGGGGGGGGGGGGGGGGGGGGGGGGGGGGGGGGGGGGGGGGGGGGGGGGGGGGGGGGGGGGGGGGGGGGGGGGGGGGGGGGGGGGGGGGGGGGGGGGGGGGGGGGGGGGGGGGGGGGGGGGGGGGGGGGGGGGGGGGGGGGGGGGGGGGGGGGGGGGGGGGGGGGGGGGGGGGGGGGGGGGGGGGGGGGGGGGGGGGGGGGGGGGGGGGGGGGGGGGGGGGGGGGGGGGGGGGGGGGGGGGGGGGGGGGGGGGGGGGGGGGGGGGGGGGGGGGGGGGGGGGGGGGGGGGGGGGGGGGGGGGGGGGGGGGGGGGGGGGGGGGGGGGGGGGGGGGGGGGGGGGGGGGGGGGGGGGGGGGGGGGGGGGGGGGGGGGGGGGGGGGGGGGGGGGGGGGGGGGGGGGGGGGGGGGGGGGGGGGGGGGGGGGGGGGGGGGGGGGGGGGGGGGGGGGGGGGGGGGGGGGGGGGGGGGGGGGGGGGGGGGGGGGGGGGGGGGGGGGGGGGGGGGGGGGGGGGGGGGGGGGGGGGGGGGGGGGGGGGGGGGGGGGGGGGGGGGGGGGGGGGGGGGGGGGGGGGGGGGGGGGGGGGGGGGGGGGGGGGGGGGGGGGGGGGGGGGGGGGGGGGGGGGGGGGGGGGGGGGGGGGGGGGGGGGGGGGGGGGGGGGGGGGGGGGGGGGGGGGGGGGGGGGGGGGGGGGGGGGGGGGGGGGGGGGGGGGGGGGGGGGGGGGGGGGGGGGGGGGGGGGGGGGGGGGGGGGGGGGGGGGGGGGGGGGGGGGGGGGGGGGGGGGGGGGGGGGGGGGGGGGGGGGGGGGGGGGGGGGGGGGGGGGGGGGGGGGGGGGGGGGGGGGGGGGGGGGGGGGGGGGGGGGGGGGGGGGGGGGGGGGGGGGGGGGGGGGGGGGGGGGGGGGGGGGGGGGGGGGGGGGGGGGGGGGGGGGGGGGGGGGGGGGGGGGGGGGGGGGGGGGGGGGGGGGGGGGGGGGGGGGGGGGGGGGGGGGGGGGGGGGGGGGGGGGGGGGGGGGGGGGGGGGGGGGGGGGGGGGGGGGGGGGGGGGGGGGGGGGGGGGGGGGGGGGGGGGGGGGGGGGGGGGGGGGGGGGGGGGGGGGGGGGGGGGGGGGGGGGGGGGGGGGGGGGGGGGGGGGGGGGGGGGGGGGGGGGGGGGGGGGGGGGGGGGGGGGGGGGGGGGGGGGGGGGGGGGGGGGGGGGGGGGGGGGGGGGGGGGGGGGGGGGGGGGGGGGGGGGGGGGGGGGGGGGGGGGGGGGGGGGGGGGGGGGGGGGGGGGGGGGGGGGGGGGGGGGGGGGGGGGGGGGGGGGGGGGGGGGGGGGGGGGGGGGGGGGGGGGGGGGGGGGGGGGGGGGGGGGGGGGGGGGGGGGGGGGGGGGGGGGGGGGGGGGGGGGGGGGGGGGGGGGGGGGGGGGGGGGGGGGGGGGGGGGGGGGGGGGGGGGGGGGGGGGGGGGGGGGGGGGGGGGGGGGGGGGGGGGGGGGGGGGGGGGGGGGGGGGGGGGGGGGGGGGGGGGGGGGGGGGGGGGGGGGGGGGGGGGGGGGGGGGGGGGGGGGGGGGGGGGGGGGGGGGGGGGGGGGGGGGGGGGGGGGGGGGGGGGGGGGGGGGGGGGGGGGGGGGGGGGGGGGGGGGGGGGGGGGGGGGGGGGGGGGGGGGGGGGGGGGGGGGGGGGGGGGGGGGGGGGGGGGGGGGGGGGGGGGGGGGGGGGGGGGGGGGGGGGGGGGGGGGGGGGGGGGGGGGGGGGGGGGGGGGGGGGGGGGGGGGGGGGGGGGGGGGGGGGGGGGGGGGGGGGGGGGGGGGGGGGGGGGGGGGGGGGGGGGGGGGGGGGGGGGGGGGGGGGGGGGGGGGGGGGGGGGGGGGGGGGGGGGGGGGGGGGGGGGGGGGGGGGGGGGGGGGGGGGGGGGGGGGGGGGGGGGGGGGGGGGGGGGGGGGGGGGGGGGGGGGGGGGGGGGGGGGGGGGGGGGGGGGGGGGGGGGGGGGGGGGGGGGGGGGGGGGGGGGGGGGGGGGGGGGGGGGGGGGGGGGGGGGGGGGGGGGGGGGGGGGGGGGGGGGGGGGGGGGGGGGGGGGGGGGGGGGGGGGGGGGGGGGGGGGGGGGGGGGGGGGGGGGGGGGGGGGGGGGGGGGGGGGGGGGGGGGGGGGGGGGGGGGGGGGGGGGGGGGGGGGGGGGGGGGGGGGGGGGGGGGGGGGGGGGGGGGGGGGGGGGGGGGGGGGGGGGGGGGGGGGGGGGGGGGGGGGGGGGGGGGGGGGGGGGGGGGGGGGGGGGGGGGGGGGGGGGGGGGGGGGGGGGGGGGGGGGGGGGGGGGGGGGGGGGGGGGGGGGGGGGGGGGGGGGGGGGGGGGGGGGGGGGGGGGGGGGGGGGGGGGGGGGGGGGGGGGGGGGGGGGGGGGGGGGGGGGGGGGGGGGGGGGGGGGGGGGGGGGGGGGGGGGGGGGGGGGGGGGGGGGGGGGGGGGGGGGGGGGGGGGGGGGGGGGGGGGGGGGGGGGGGGGGGGGGGGGGGGGGGGGGGGGGGGGGGGGGGGGGGGGGGGGGGGGGGGGGGGGGGGGGGGGGGGGGGGGGGGGGGGGGGGGGGGGGGGGGGGGGGGGGGGGGGGGGGGGGGGGGGGGGGGGGGGGGGGGGGGGGGGGGGGGGGGGGGGGGGGGGGGGGGGGGGGGGGGGGGGGGGGGGGGGGGGGGGGGGGGGGGGGGGGGGGGGGGGGGGGGGGGGGGGGGGGGGGGGGGGGGGGGGGGGGGGGGGGGGGGGGGGGGGGGGGGGGGGGGGGGGGGGGGGGGGGGGGGGGGGGGGGGGGGGGGGGGGGGGGGGGGGGGGGGGGGGGGGGGGGGGGGGGGGGGGGGGGGGGGGGGGGGGGGGGGGGGGGGGGGGGGGGGGGGGGGGGGGGGGGGGGGGGGGGGGGGGGGGGGGGGGGGGGGGGGGGGGGGGGGGGGGGGGGGGGGGGGGGGGGGGGGGGGGGGGGGGGGGGGGGGGGGGGGGGGGGGGGGGGGGGGGGGGGGGGGGGGGGGGGGGGGGGGGGGGGGGGGGGGGGGGGGGGGGGGGGGGGGGGGGGGGGGGGGGGGGGGGGGGGGGGGGGGGGGGGGGGGGGGGGGGGGGGGGGGGGGGGGGGGGGGGGGGGGGGGGGGGGGGGGGGGGGGGGGGGGGGGGGGGGGGGGGGGGGGGGGGGGGGGGGGGGGGGGGGGGGGGGGGGGGGGGGGGGGGGGGGGGGGGGGGGGGGGGGGGGGGGGGGGGGGGGGGGGGGGGGGGGGGGGGGGGGGGGGGGGGGGGGGGGGGGGGGGGGGGGGGGGGGGGGGGGGGGGGGGGGGGGGGGGGGGGGGGGGGGGGGGGGGGGGGGGGGGGGGGGGGGGGGGGGGGGGGGGGGGGGGGGGGGGGGGGGGGGGGGGGGGGGGGGGGGGGGGGGGGGGGGGGGGGGGGGGGGGGGGGGGGGGGGGGGGGGGGGGGGGGGGGGGGGGGGGGGGGGGGGGGGGGGGGGGGGGGGGGGGGGGGGGGGGGGGGGGGGGGGGGGGGGGGGGGGGGGGGGGGGGGGGGGGGGGGGGGGGGGGGGGGGGGGGGGGGGGGGGGGGGGGGGGGGGGGGGGGGGGGGGGGGGGGGGGGGGGGGGGGGGGGGGGGGGGGGGGGGGGGGGGGGGGGGGGGGGGGGGGGGGGGGGGGGGGGGGGGGGGGGGGGGGGGGGGGGGGGGGGGGGGGGGGGGGGGGGGGGGGGGGGGGGGGGGGGGGGGGGGGGGGGGGGGGGGGGGGGGGGGGGGGGGGGGGGGGGGGGGGGGGGGGGGGGGGGGGGGGGGGGGGGGGGGGGGGGGGGGGGGGGGGGGGGGGGGGGGGGGGGGGGGGGGGGGGGGGGGGGGGGGGGGGGGGGGGGGGGGGGGGGGGGGGGGGGGGGGGGGGGGGGGGGGGGGGGGGGGGGGGGGGGGGGGGGGGGGGGGGGGGGGGGGGGGGGGGGGGGGGGGGGGGGGGGGGGGGGGGGGGGGGGGGGGGGGGGGGGGGGGGGGGGGGGGGGGGGGGGGGGGGGGGGGGGGGGGGGGGGGGGGGGGGGGGGGGGGGGGGGGGGGGGGGGGGGGGGGGGGGGGGGGGGGGGGGGGGGGGGGGGGGGGGGGGGGGGGGGGGGGGGGGGGGGGGGGGGGGGGGGGGGGGGGGGGGGGGGGGGGGGGGGGGGGGGGGGGGGGGGGGGGGGGGGGGGGGGGGGGGGGGGGGGGGGGGGGGGGGGGGGGGGGGGGGGGGGGGGGGGGGGGGGGGGGGGGGGGGGGGGGGGGGGGGGGGGGGGGGGGGGGGGGGGGGGGGGGGGGGGGGGGGGGGGGGGGGGGGGGGGGGGGGGGGGGGGGGGGGGGGGGGGGGGGGGGGGGGGGGGGGGGGGGGGGGGGGGGGGGGGGGGGGGGGGGGGGGGGGGGGGGGGGGGGGGGGGGGGGGGGGGGGGGGGGGGGGGGGGGGGGGGGGGGGGGGGGGGGGGGGGGGGGGGGGGGGGGGGGGGGGGGGGGGGGGGGGGGGGGGGGGGGGGGGGGGGGGGGGGGGGGGGGGGGGGGGGGGGGGGGGGGGGGGGGGGGGGGGGGGGGGGGGGGGGGGGGGGGGGGGGGGGGGGGGGGGGGGGGGGGGGGGGGGGGGGGGGGGGGGGGGGGGGGGGGGGGGGGGGGGGGGGGGGGGGGGGGGGGGGGGGGGGGGGGGGGGGGGGGGGGGGGGGGGGGGGGGGGGGGGGGGGGGGGGGGGGGGGGGGGGGGGGGGGGGGGGGGGGGGGGGGGGGGGGGGGGGGGGGGGGGGGGGGGGGGGGGGGGGGGGGGGGGGGGGGGGGGGGGGGGGGGGGGGGGGGGGGGGGGGGGGGGGGGGGGGGGGGGGGGGGGGGGGGGGGGGGGGGGGGGGGGGGGGGGGGGGGGGGGGGGGGGGGGGGGGGGGGGGGGGGGGGGGGGGGGGGGGGGGGGGGGGGGGGGGGGGGGGGGGGGGGGGGGGGGGGGGGGGGGGGGGGGGGGGGGGGGGGGGGGGGGGGGGGGGGGGGGGGGGGGGGGGGGGGGGGGGGGGGGGGGGGGGGGGGGGGGGGGGGGGGGGGGGGGGGGGGGGGGGGGGGGGGGGGGGGGGGGGGGGGGGGGGGGGGGGGGGGGGGGGGGGGGGGGGGGGGGGGGGGGGGGGGGGGGGGGGGGGGGGGGGGGGGGGGGGGGGGGGGGGGGGGGGGGGGGGGGGGGGGGGGGGGGGGGGGGGGGGGGGGGGGGGGGGGGGGGGGGGGGAAGACCATGTATTTCTTCAATAGGTGGTAAATTCTTAACATCTTCAGCTTTAAGACCCTTTTCTTTCATAGATTTCTTTGCCTCTTGCATATCTTCAGGACTGACAAATAGAATACCCTTTTCTTCGGAGTTGGCTTAGGAGTTGGTTCAGGAAGTGTCCAATTATTTTCATTAGTCAACATATTATTCAATAGTAATTCAGCTTGATCAACTGTTCTTTCCCTGAAAACACAACCAGCACAACTATCCAGGTGGTCTCTGGAAGCATCAGTTAGTCCATTATAAAAGATATCAAGTATTTCATTTTTCTAGAGAGGATGATCAGGCAAAGCATTAAGCAATTGGAGAAGCCTCCCCCAAGCTTTTGGGAGACTCTCTTCTTAAATTTGCACAAAACTATATATTTCCCTTAAAGCAGCTTGTTTCTTATGAGCGGGGAAATATTTAGCAGAGAAGTAATAAATCATATCCTGGGGACTACGCACACAACCAGGATCAAGAGAATTCAACCATGTTTTAGCATCACCCTTTAATGAGAATGGAAATAACTTAAGGATATAGTAGTAGTGAGTTTTCTCATCATTAGTGAATAGCGTGGCTATATCATTTAATTTAGTAAGATGTGCCACAACAGTTTCAGATTCATAGCCATGAAAAGGATCAGATTCAACCAAAGTAATTATCTCAGGATCGACAGAGAAATCATAATCCTTATCGAAAATACAGATAGGTGAAGTAGCAAAAGCAGGGTCATATTTCATTCTAGCATTCAAAGATTTCTCTTTCAGCTTAGCTAATAATTTCTTAAGATCATATCTATCATTGCAAGCAAGAAAGTCTCTAGCAGTTTCTTCATCCATAACATAACCCTCAGGCACAACAGGCAATTCATATCTAGGGGGAGAATCTTCATCATCACTTTCATCAATATTATCAGTTTCAATAATTTCATTCTCTCTAGCCCTAGTAAGTTGTTCATCAAGAAATTCACCTAGTGGCACAGTAGTATCAAGCATAGAAGTAGTTTCATCATAAGTATCATGCAAAGCAGAAGCGGCATCATCAATAACATGCGACATATCAGAATTAATAGCAGAAGCAGGTTTAGGCGTCGCAAGCTTACTCAAAACAGAAGGTGAATCAAGTGCAGAGCTAGATGGCAGTTCCTTACCTTCCCTCGTAGTTGAGGGAAAAATCTTAGTTCTTTCATCTTTCAAGTTCCTCATAGTGATCAGCAGATATAAATCCCAAGTGACTCAAAGGGGGGGGGGGGGGGGGGGGGGGGGGGGGGGGGGGGGGGGGGGGGGGGGGGGGGGGGGGGGGGGGGGGGGGGGGGGGGGGGGGGGGGGGGCATAGCTCTATTCTTTGAGTCACTTGGGATTTATATCTGTTGATCACTATGAGGAACTTGAAAGACGAAAGAACCAAGATTTTGCCCTCAACTACGAGGGGAGGTAAGGAACTGCCATCTAGCTCTGCACTAGATTCTCCTTCTGTTATTAGTAAGCTTGCGACACCTAAACCTGCTACTGCTATGAATTCTGATATGTCGCATGTTATTGATGATGCCACTTCTGCTATGCATGATACTTATGATGAAACTACTTCTGTGCGTGATACTACTTTGCCATTAGGTGAATTTCTTGATGAACAACTTGCTAGGGTTAGAGAGAATGAAATTATTGAAGATGCTATTATTGATGGGGGGGGGGGGGGGGGGGGGGGGGGGGGGGGGGGGGGGGGGGGGGGGGGGGGGGGGGGGGGGGGGGGGGGGGGGGGGGGGGGGGGGGGGGGGGGGGGGGGGGGGGGGGGGGGGGGGGGGGGGGGGGGGGTGATGATGAAGGTTCTCCCCCTAAGTATGAATTGCCTGTTGTTCCTGAGGGTTATGTTATGGATGAAGAAACTGGGGGGGGGTTTGCTTGCAATGATAGATCTGATCTTAAGAAGTTACTAGCTAAACTTAAACAGAAAACTCTGAATGCTAGAATGAAATATGACCCTGCTTTTGCTACTTCACCTATCTGTGTTACTGATAAGGATTATGAATTCTCTGTTGATCCTGAAATAATTACTTTGGTTGAATCTGATCCTTTTTATGGCCTTGAATCTGAGGGGGGGGGGGGGGGGGGGGGGGGGGGGGGGGGGGGGGGGGGGGGGGGGGGGGGGGGGGGGGGGGGGGGGGGGGGGGGGGGGGGGGGGGGGGGGGGGGGGGGGGGGGGGGGGGGGGGGGGGGGGGGGGGGGGGGGGGGGGGGGGGGGGGGGGGGGGGGGGGGGGGGGGGGGGGGGGGGGGGGGGGGGGGGGGGGGGGGGGGGGGGGGGGGGGGGGGGGGGGGGGGGGGGGGGGGGGGGGGGGGGGGGGGGGGGGGGGGGGGGGGGGGGGGGGGGGGGGGGGGGGGGGGGGGGGGGGGGGGGGGGGGGGGGGGGGGGGGGGGGGGGGGGGGGGGGGGGGGGGGGGGGGGGGGGGGGGGGGGGGGGGGGGGGGGGGGGGGGGGGGGGGGGGGGGGGGGGGGGGGGGGGGGGGGGGGGGGGGGGGGGGGGGGGGGGGGGGGGGGGGGGGGGGGGGGGGGGGGGGGGGGGGGGGGGGGGGGGGGGGGGGGGGGGGGGGGGGGGGGGGGGGGGGGGGGGGGGGGGGGGGGGGGGGGGGGGGGGGGGGGGGGGGGGGGGGGGGGGGGGGGGGGGGGGGGGGGGGGGGGGGGGGGGGGGGGGGGGGGGGGGGGGGGGGGGGGGGGGGGGGGGGGGGGGGGGGGGGGGGGGGGGGGGGGGGGGGGGGGGGGGGGGGGGGGGGGGGGGGGGGGGGGGGGGGGGGGGGGGGGGGGGGGGGGGGGGGGGGGGGGGGGGGGGGGGGGGGGGGGGGGGGGGGGGGGGGGGGGGGGGGGGGGGGGGGGGGGGGGGGGGGGGGGGGGGGGGGGGGGGGGGGGGGGGGGGGGGGGGGGGGGGGGGGGGGGGGGGGGGGGGGGGGGGGGGGGGGGGGGGGGGGGGGGGGGGGGGGGGGGGGGGGGGGGGGGGGGGGGGGGGGGGGGGGGGGGGGGGGGGGGGGGGGGGGGGGGGGGGGGGGGGGGGGGGGGGGGGGGGGGGGGGGGGGGGGGGGGGGGGGGGGGGGGGGGGGGGGGGGGGGGGGGGGGGGGGGGGGGGGGGGGGGGGGGGGGGGGGGGGGGGGGGGGGGGGGGGGGGGGGGGGGGGGGGGGGGGGGGGGGGGGGGGGGGGGGGGGGGGGGGGGGGGGGGGGGGGGGGATTTTTTTCTCCCCGAACGTGAATATATGGAGTTGGAGTTGAGGTAGGTGGAGCTCCAGGGGGCCCACGAGGCAGGGGGCGCGCCCAGGGGGGTAGGCGCACCCCCACCCTCGTGGACAGGGTGTGGCCCCCCTGGCCTTGATTCTTTCGCCAGTATTTTTTATATATTCCAAAAATATTCTCCGTGAAGTTTTAGGTCATTCCGAGAACTTTTATTTCTGCACAAAAATAACACCATGGCAATTCTGCTTAAAACAGCGTCAGTCCGGGTTAGTTCCATTCAAATCATGCAAGTTAGAGTCCAAAACAAGGGTAAAAGTGTTTGGAAAAGTAGATATGATGGAGACGTATCACTCGTCCTCGAGTAGGTAAATGATAAAAACAGAATTTTTGATGTGGAATGCTGCCTAACATGTCATCTGATATTCTTTTCTTTATAGCATGGACATTTGGACTTTTATATTGTTCAAAGCAATAGTCTTGTTTTGACATGAGACTTAAATACTCAAGCATATCAACAAGCAACCATGTCTTTCAAAATATCAACACTAAAATAAGTTATCCTTAGCCCATCATGCTCAATCATTGATCCATCCATGAAACACACTCGCATATTAGCTACACCCAATGCTCAAGTACGATCATAGTGCCCCCTAGTTGGTGCTTTATAAGGGAAGATGGAGACTCAAATTAAAAATAAAAATTGCATAAAGTAAAAGAAGGCCCTTCGCGGAGGAAAGTAGGGATTTGTAGAGGTGCCAGAGCTCAATGCAAAAATTGAGAGATAAAAACATTTTGAGAGGCATACTTTTCCCACCAACGAAAATGACTTAGAGTTCCCAACACTTTCCATACTAGATATATCATAGGCGGTTCCCAAACAGAAAATAAAGTTTATTTCTTTTTCATCCATACTTTCACTTTCCATGGTTAACCATATCCACGGGTGCCTTCCATACCAACACTTTCCAAGGAATTTATTATTTGACAACATAAAGTAAATTTATTTTTCATTTCGGGACTGGGCATCCCTAATACCTTTGCCTTACTCTCATGCAATGACAAGTGAATAAACACTCATCGTGAGAATAACAGATCTAGCATGGAAAATATTAGCCACCCCTCACCGCCTCGCGAGTGGTACGAGCACACAAAAGAGAAATTTATTTTGAATATTAGAGATGGCACATACAAATTTGCTTAGAACGACAAAAGAATACCGCATATAGGTAGGTATAGTGGACTCATGCGGCAAAACCGGTTTAAAGGATTTTGGATGCACAAGTAGTGATCATACTTAGTGCAGAATGAAGGCCAGCAAAAGATTGAGAAGCGACCAACCAAGAAACGAATAATCTCATAAGCGAGCATTAAACATAATTAACACCGAATAATTCACCACAAGTAGGATATAATTTCATTGCATAACTATTGACTTTCGTGCTTGCATAGGGAATCACAAACCTTAACACCAATATTCTTACTAAAGCATAATTACTCATCAACATGACTCACATATCACATCATCATATCTCAAAACTATTACAAGGAATCAAGTTTATTTTGTCCAATGATCTTCATGAATGTTTTTATTATATCCTTCTTGGATATCTATCACTTTGGAAATAATTTTCATGTGTTGCTTTTGATACAGTACTGTAGCAAGTAAAATAGCAAAACTTCTAGGCATAAAATTGAGGAACTCGTTCTTAACAATGGGATCTCTTGCAACTTCAACAAAATTTGGATGAATACTAATCATTTTAAGATCTCCATTATTATTACTAGAAGTTGGACCCTTGTTCTTGGTAACTTGAGTAGTCTTGCCAATCTTTACATGAGTTTTTTCAATAGTTTTAGCGGAAGCAAAAGCCGTGCTTAAATTACTAAAAAATTCTTCCAGTTTATCAATCCGAGACGGGCTTTCTCCAATTCTTTCATGAATTATGGTCCCCTTTTCTTTTAACAACTTAAAAATTTCTCCCGCTTTTGACCCAATCTTAGTAGCAAAATTATGCATCTTTTTATCCAAGTTCTCAATATGCTCTTCAGTAAGCATTTTCTTTTCAATAGCATCTAATCTTTCCATGGCATGCTCAAGAGTCAAAGTTGTTTCATTAATCATAAGAGGTGGTGAGCCTACTAAATTTCCCATAGCATTAAAAGCATCAAGAGAGGGAGACATCAAGAAATTTCCACCGTTAATTGTATCAAGGATGAATCTATGCCAAGTGGTGATGCCCACATAAAAACAATGAAGAAGAACAATGGTAGATTGCTTACGGATAGATCTATTATGAGCATTGCAAATTCTATACCAAGCATCTTTTAAATTCTCTCCTCCCCTTTGTTTAAAGTTGAGAACTTCATTCTCGGGAGTGCACGCAACATAGGAAGAACTATCCATGATGATAATAATGGCAAACAAGATTGCACGCAAAAACAGATCCGGCAAGAAAACGACGAACGAAAAAGAGGGCGAATAAAACGGCAAATTTTTGTGAAGTGGGGGAGAGGAAAACGAGAGGCAAATGGCAAATAATGTAATTGCGCGGAGATGAGATTTGTGATTAGGAACCTGGTAGCTGTTAAAGATCCTCCCTGGCAACGGCGCCAGAAATTGGCACGTGGTCGGGAGACTATCTTGACGTGATCCTCCCCGGCAACGGCGCCAGAAATTCCTTTTGATGCGGCTTGAAGCTACGTCGGTATTTCCCCAAAGAGGAAGGGATGATGCAGCACAACGGTGGTATGTATTTCCCTCAGTGATGAGACCAAGGTTATCAAACCAGTAGGAGAACCAAGCAACACTACGTAAACAGCACCTGCACACAAATAACAAATACTCGCAACCCGACGTATTAAAGGGGTTGTCAATCCCTTTCGGGTAGCGGCGCCAGAAATTGGCAAACGGACGTGATAAAAATATCATAGATTGGATCGCGGGAACGCAAGATAAAATAAATGAAAATAAATTGCAGCAAGGTATTTTTGTATTTTTGGTTTAATAGATCTGAAAATAAAAGCAAAGAAAAATATATCGCAAAGGCAAATAATATGAGAAAGAGACCCGGGGGCCGTAGGTTTCACTAGTGGCTTCTCTCGAGGAAAATAGCAAACGGTGGGTGAACAAATTACTGTTGGGCAATTGATAGAACTTCAAATAATCATGACGATATCCAGGCAATGATCATTATATAGGCATCACGTCCAAGATTAGTAGACCGACTCCTGCCTGCATCTACTACTATTACTCCACACATCGACCGCTATCTAGCATGCATCTAGTGTATTAAGTTCATAGAGAAATGGAGTAATGCAATAATAATGATGACATGATGTAGACAAAATCTATTTATGTAGAGATAGACCCCATCGTTTTATCCTTTATAGCAACGATACATACGTGTCGGTTCCCCTTCTGTCACTGGGATCAAGCACCGTAAGATCGAACCCACTACAAAGCACCTCTTCCCATTGCAAGATAAATAGATCGAGTTGGCCAAACAAAACCCAAATATCGGAGAAGAAATACGAGGCTATAAGCAATCATGCATATAAGAGATCAAAGAAACTCAAATAACTTTCATGGACAAAAAGATAGATCTGATCATAAATTCAAAGTTCATCCGTTCCCAACAAACACACCGCAAAAAGAGTTACATCATATGGATCTCCAAGAGACCATTGTATTGAGAATCAAACGAGAGAGAGGAATCCATCTAGCTACTAACTACAGACCCCTAGGTCTACAGTGAACTACTCACGCATCATCGGAGAGGCACCAATGGAAGTGGTGAACCCCTCCGTGATGGTGTCTAGATTGGATCTGGTGGTTCTGGACTCTGTGGCGGCTGGAATTGATTTTCGTCGACTCCCCTAGGGTTTCTGGAATATTGGGGTATTTATAGAGCAAAGATTTGGTTCAGGGGGCACCCGAGGTGGGCAAAACCCACCAGGGCGCGCCTGGGCCTTCTGGCGCGCCCTGGTGGGTTGTGCTCCCCTCGGAGCACCCCCAGGTGCTTCTTCGGCCCACTGGATGTCTTCTGGTCCAAAAAAAACCCACAAAAAGTTTCGCTGCATTTGGACTCCGTTTGGTATTTATTTCCTGCGATGTAAAAAACATGCAGAAAACAAAAACTGGCACTTGGCACTATGTCAATAGGTTAGTACCAAAAAATGATATAAAATGATTATAAAACATCCAAGAATGATAATATAACAGCATGGAACAATCAAAAATTATAGATACGTTGGAGACGTATCAACCATCCGTTGCCACTGTACCCCAAATTCGTCTTTCACAGCTACAAAATATCAACAACATCACACACAGTTTGTTATAGGGATCGTTTGCGATGGAAATTCGTGGGTCTACTTAATTCTTGCTCCACAAGCTTCGCCGGCTTCGTCTGCTCTAGTGCCAATCACCCCCGAATCCATGAATCCCAGATCCCCATTCCCGCAACCCCTTCTTGCTAAGAATGATGTCGTGGAAACGCTTCATGAGGGCCCGTACGATGGCCGCGTCCTCCCCGAGCGTCGCTGCCTGCGCCGAGAGCGTGGCCGCCTATGCATTGAGCGCGGCCACATCCGCCGAGAGGGCGTCCGCGCCAGCCGATAGGGCAGCTGCAACAGCCAAGACAGCTACATCAGCTGCTGCGACAGCGGCTGCAAACGCCGAGAGCGCTTGAGCTGCCTTCTGCGCCGCCGATGTCACCCTGGCCTGGGTCGAGGCCATCCACGCCAAGATCAAGGACGCACATGCCAAGATATTCCAGGCCACCTCAGAATCCAGCATGCAACCCACGTCCAAAAAGGCAGCAAAGGCCATGGAGCACCTGCTTCCTCATGAGATCGCCGAGCGGGAGCTGGAGATGCAGGAGGCGGCGGAGATCGAGGAGCGCCGGGAGGAGGAGTTGCGCGTGGCTCAGGACGAGGTTGAGAAGAGCTTGTCCGTCGAGGAATCGGTGGTGGAGTCCCAACGTGAGCTCTGGCGCAGCCACTACTACGAGTACTACAACCTTGAGGGTGGCGCCGAGGATGAGGACGACGACGTGGTCGACTTCAGCCGGGGGGACGCGGAGTCCACCAACGGCGGCATGTCGCCAAGACAAGTCATCGACGTCTCATCTTACACCGGCGAGGCATAGGGTGGCGCGGCAGCAGCTTTGTTAAAATTATACGTACTTAGTCTCTGTTTATAACGATGGTCTTTTGTTAGAGCAATGTTTAGGTCAACTGGCTCTGTTTAATTACTAAAATTGCTTGATTTAGTAACTTTGGTTTGTGTGCCCAAATTAGCAAGCGATGTTAAATTATGCAATGACGTGGATGAGGACAGTACCCAGGGAAATTTCCACAAATATTTGAATGATCAAACTCATTGCATGGGCGTAAAGCAGAAGAATCGTTTGTGATGCACACATTCGTTCAAAGTGAATAGTGTCCAGCGGCACCGCGCGCAAAGTTTCCCTCCACCTTTCGAAATTTTTGGCATACCGCCGAAATATCTACCCCCTCCCCACCCCCTTTTCTCCCCGACCACAAGACACATTTCCCCTGTTTCCTCCTTCCTTCCTTCCCAATCTATAGCCGCTTCCTCACTCTCGCCGTCTCGCATCCAACCACCGTGGGTGCCATGGTCTTCTTCAATGACCTCTCCAACAGTTCCTCCTCCGACGATGACTCTTTGACTACCCGGGTATGCCTCTCTTCTCTCTCTCGGGTTATGATTTGGAATGAAGGATTTTAACTCGGCGGTCGATTTGAGTCATGTCTTCCTCTTGTGGCTCCCTAGGACCATCAGTTGCAATGAATGGAGCGGGGTCGCTGAAGATCTGCCTGCTCATTGTCACCATCAATCTCCATGCGTGAAGTTAGTTGCGCTTGAATCTATGGACAGTGGGAGGAAGTTTCTGGCATGTGCAAAGAAGGTTAGCCCCACTTTCGTTGTTACAAATCATTTGTTAGATGTGATTCATAGACTATCACTGTGCTATATATGTTAATCTGGATGTTAAGACAGTGTCACAGTTTGTACCTAGTATCTAAAAATGTTGCCATCTCATCAGTGGTGCAATTAGAAAATTATTTGGCACCGCTTCAGTAGTTTGTGCAGCCAACTTTGGTACACACATCCGAGCAGCCAAGCAGTAAAATACTAAATCTTTATGGCACGAAGGAACTGGGCATTAGAGCAAGTAGGTGCTCCGGAGTCCCGTTCCCTGATTCTTTTCCTCTGCATCGGCTCACTAGTGTAGGGCACCGGTGCCAAATGTAGCAACAGTTGTTTTGACACCGGTTTTGGCATACATAGTGGACGGCCTTAGTGCTATTAGTTCTATGTTACTAAATTTGTGCATGTACATTGATGTCATCCAAACACTGTCGCTATGCTATTGAAGTTATATTTAGCTTCCTCATAAAATGTTCATTTTTATTTATAGTACATGACTAAGAATTTGTAGCATTGTTGTAGTTAATTATAGCTTCTAATGTTTCAAAATTTGGTTGTTGTCTCAGTAGTAATTAATTCATTTGCACATTGATCTATTTGAGAAGATATGTCATAATTAACCTATTTCTCTGGTTTTTCAAAATATGTATTTGGTGATTTTCTATGTTGCTAGAAACACATTTCCCCTGCAATTGTTACTGATCTAGTTTTGAATATTATAGGATGAACGGAAGTGTTCTTACCTGGAGTGGGTTGATCAAGAGTGGCCACGGTCTTTGAAGATGTGCCTAGCAAAGCTCTGGAGCATGTATGAGGAAGAGAACAGGGGTAGGCTTAGAGAAAGTGTTGTCAACGCTGAAGAATATTTCAAGATGCGGGAAAAAAAGAGGAATATGGAGAATGAGCTCAGATTTTTTTAATTAGACTTTGCTAAGATGGTGTTGGCGAAGGAGGAGGCACTTTCCTAGTTGGTCAGTGCAAAACAGGTTCTTACTGAACTGAAAGCAGAGGTGGATAAGACGAGCTTGGCTGATCTCGATTAGGGAAATGAATATATTGTTCTAATATTGTTCTTATGAAGATGAACTAGCTATATGCTATAATGTGTTGTTTTCAGGTAGCTATCATACTGTGATGTTAAAATACATTTATGTGCCTGATATGAAATTGGCAAACATCTGTTCGATATGAAATGTGAATTTGTATAATACTGAAATTATTAATTGTAAACTAATAAACCTGCCAGATGGGTCATGGAACTTTGCAAACGGTTCTAGAAGTGAAAGCGGTTGTGATGGATAGCCCAATGTCATACATATTTTTTCATAAAATCATGTGTGATTTAGTTGAATAAAAGCAAACGATTAACCGAGGCAGAGCGTGTGTGATCGTTACACCTATCACACACGAGGCTATACATAAAACTGTGTGGGATGTATATGCAAACGGAAACATTTTCCCTCGGCTGACTGTGTGGGATGTACATACGAACGGAAATGTACTTCTTGGATTGACTGTGTGGGATGTATATAAGAACGGAAACGTATTCCTTGGAATGACTATGTGGAATGTACATACAAACAGAAACATTTGTCTGGGACTGACTGTGTGGGATGTACTTATGACCGGAACCGATTGGGCCTGTATAATTGTATTTGATCGCTCGCCCATCGCACATGATCTCATTTTGCCAAGCGTGTGTGACCGGAGGGCCTATACCCGACGGTTTTTGGGTCGTGTGGGAAGGACCCCCCTATAGCACACACTCACTTGGCGACGGTTCAGAATGCCGTCGCGGAAAGGGGTTAAAAACCATTTGTATAGCAGCTCGCTGTACCAGTGGTACATACGTCCATTTTGCATCATGTTTTCCTACTGTTATTTATTTATTTTGGATTGGTAATTCACTTTATCATGCAATTCATATGCCTTTTCTCTTTTATTTTGCAAGTTTCACATGAAGAGGGAGATTGCCGGTAGCTGGAATTCTAGACCGGAAAGGGCTACAACAGAGATAGCTATTCTGAACAACTCCAAATGACTTGAAAAATTGATGGAGAATTATTTTGGAATATATAAAAATATTGGCGAAAGAAATACCAGAGGGGGACCCACCAGAAAGCATGGAGGGGGCGCCCTACCCCCCTAGGCGCGCCCCCGAGCTTGTGGGGCCCCTGGCAGGCCTCTGGGGGCCATCTTCTCCTATATGATGCCATTTTCCCTAGAAGAAAAAAAAATCAGAGGAAGGCTTTCGGGATGAAGCGCCGCCCTCTCGAGGTGGAACCTGGGCAGGAGCACTTTTGCTCTCTAGCGGAGCGATTCCGCCGGGGACACTACCCTCTGGGAGGGGGAATTCAAAGTCATCGATGTCACCAATGATCCTCTCATCATGGGAGGACCAATCTTCATCAACATATTCACCAGCACCATATAATCTCAAACCCTAGTTCACCTCTTGTATTCAATCTTTGTGTCAAAATCTCAGATTGGTACGTGTGGGTTGCTAGTAGTGTTGATTACATCTTGTAGTTGATGCTAGTTGGTTTATTTGGTGGAAGATTAAATGTCCAGATCCTCAAGCATATTCAGTATCCCTCTGATCTTTAACATGAATATGATTTGTGAGTAGTTACTTTTGTTCTTGAGGACATGGGAGAAGTCTTGTTATAAGTAATCATGTGAAGTTGGTATTCGTTCGATATTTTGATATTATGTATGTTGTTGCTTCCTTTAAGGTCATCATGTGAACATCGACTACATGACACTTCACCATACTTGGGCGTAAGGGAAGGCATTGTGGAGTAATAAGTAGATGATGGGTTGCTAGAGTGATAGAAGCTTAAACCCTAATTTATACGTTATTCCGTAAGGGGCTGATTTGGATCCATATGTTTCATGTTATGGTTAGATTTATCTTAATTCTTCTTTCGTAGTTGCGGATGCTTGCGAGAGGGGGTAATCCTAAGTGGGTTGCTTGTTCAAGTAAGAACAACATCCAAGCACCGGTCCACCCACTTATCAAATTATCAAAGTAGCGAACGCGAATCAACTAAACATTATAAACATGACTAGATGATAATTCCCATGGGTCCTCAAAAGCACTTTGCTTTATATAAGAGAACTTCCTGGCATGTCCTTGGCTATAAAAAGTATTGGCTACCTTGCTGCACCTTTGCTACTCTTATTACTTGTTACCCGTTACGAATTATCTTGCTAGAAAACTATCAATCATTGTTACTTACAACACTTGCAGAGAATACCTTGCTGAAAACCGCTTGTCATTTCCTTCTGCTCCTTGTTGGGTTCGACACTCTTACTTATCAAAATGACTACGATTGATCCCCTATACTTGTGGGTCATCATGATGGCGGTGAGGTCAAAACAAAGCGCCCACTATAGCCCACAAACATCCCAAGGGTGCACCAGGGCCGACCTCGATGGTAACGAATGGTTTGCACTGCGACCACACAACCTTGATGGAGACAAATGGTTTTGGGGAGTTGGACACTGGCGAATGATACGTCTCGAACGTATCTATAATTTTTTATTGTTCCATGCTATTATATTATCCATCTTAGATGTTTTATATGCATTTATATGCTATTTTATATGATTTTTGGGACTAACCTATTAACCTGGAGCCCAGTGCCAGTTTCTATTTTTTCCTTGTTTTTGAGTTTTACAGAAAAGGAATACCAAACGGAGTCCAATTGAAGTGCCAATTTTTGATGATTTTTTATGGACCAAAAGAAGCCCCCGGAGTAAAATAGTTGGGCCAGAAGAGTCCCGAGCCATCCACGAGGGTGGAGGGCGCGCCCTACCCCCTGGGCGCGCCCCCCTGCCTCGTGGATGACTCGGAGACCCCCCTGACGTGAGACCGACGCCAAAAATTCCTATAAATACAGAAACCCCAGAAAAGAAACCTAGATCGGGAGTTCCGCTGCCGCAAGCCTCTATAGCCACCAAAAACCAATCGGGACCATGTTCCGGCACCCTGCCGGAGGGGGGATCCATTACCGGTGGCCATCTTCATCATTCCGGCGCTCTCCATGACGAGGAGGGAGTAGTTCACCCTCGGGGCTGAGGGTATGTACCAGTAGTTATGTGTTTGATCTCTCTCTCTCTCTCGTGTTCTTGATTTGGCACGATCTTGATGTACCGCGAGCTTTGCTACTATAGTCGGATCTTATGATGTTTCTCCCCCTCTACCTTCTTGTAATGGATTGAGTTTTCCCTTTGAAGTTATCTTATTGGATTGAGTCTTTAAGGATTTGAGAACACTTGATGTATGTCTTGCGTGGGATACCCGTGGTGACAATGGGGTATTCTATTGATTCACTTGATGTATGTTTTGGTGAATAACTTGCGGGTTCTGTGACCTTGGGAATCTATGCATAGGGGTTGGCACACATTTTCGTCTTGACTCTCCGGTAGAAACTTTGGGGCACTCTTTGAAGTTCTTTGTGTTGGTTGAATAGATGAATCTGAGATTGTGTGATGCATATCATATAATCATACCCATGGATACTTGAGGTGACATTGGAGTATCTAGGTGACATTAGGGTTTTGGTTGATTTGTGTCTTAAGGTGTTATTTCACTACGAACTCTAGGGTTGTTTGTGACACTTATAGGAATAGCCCAATGGATTGATCGAAAGAATAACTTTGAGGTGGTTTTGTACCCTACAATAATCTCTTCTATTGTTCTCCGCTATTAGTGACTTTGGAGTGACTCTTTGCTGCACGTTGAGGGATTGCTATATGATCCAATTATGTTATCCTTGTTGAGAGAACTTGCACTAGTGAAAGTGTGAACCCTAGGCCTTGTTTCGAAGCATTGCAATACCATTTGTGCTCACTTTTATCATTAGTTACCTTGCTTTTTTATTTTTTTCAGATTACAAAACCTATATCTACCATCCATATTGCACTTGTATCACCATCTCTTCGCCGAACTAGTGCACCTATACAATTTACCATTGTATTGGGTGTGTTGGGGACACAAGAGACTCTTTGCTATTTGGTTGCAGGGTTGTTTGAGAGAGACCATCTTCATCCTACGCCTCCCACGGATTGATAAACCTTAGGCCATCCACTTGAGGGAAATTTGCTACTGTCCTACAAACCTTTGCACTTGGAGGCCCAACAATGTCTACAAGAAGAAGGTTGTGTAGTAGACATCAAGCTCTTTTCTGGCGCCGTTACCGGGGAGGTTAGTGCTTGAAGGTATATCTTTAGATCTTGCAATTGAATCTTTTAGTTTCTTGTTTTATCACTAGTTTAGTATATAAAAGAAAACTACAAAAAAATGGAATTGAGGGTGCCTCATATGCTTCATCTTTTTAATATCTTTCATGAAAATGATGGAAAGGAAAATTGTGCTCAAGTGTTAGAAGAAGAATGCATTAAAATGTTTGGCACTAAATATTTGAATCATGAGTATGATTGCAATGTTGTTAGTATGAATTCCTTGAATATCCATGATGCTAATGATATGCAAAGCCACAAGCTTGGGGATGCTATGTTTGATGAAGATGATATTTTTAGTCTCCCAAGTTTTGATGAGCAAATTTATTATGATGATAGCATGCCTTCTTTTTATGATGATTATGTTGATGAAAGTGGTTTCGGAGAGGTCATGACTTTATTTAGTGATGAATCCACTATTTCGGAAGAGGTTCCAATTGATTATGAGAACAAAGTTGTTATCTATGATGATTATTGTGATGACATGTATGCTATAAAGAATAATGATAACCATGAAACTTGTCAGCATGATTTTAATTTTCAATTGGATTACGCCTCACATGATAGTTATTTTATTGAGTTTGCTCCCACTACTATTCATGAGAAGAAATTTGCTTATGTGGAGAGTAATAAAAATTCTATGCTTGTAGATCATGAAAAGAATGCTTTATGTGATGGTTATATTGTTGAATTCATTCATGATGCTACTGAAAATTATTATGAGGGAGGAATATATGCTTGTAGGAATTGCAATAATATCAAGTTTCCTCTCTATGTGCTTAAAACCTTGAAGTTATGCTTGTTTTGCTTTCCTATGCTAGTTGATTCTTGTTCCCATAAATTGTTTGCTCACAAAATCCCTATGCATAGAAAGTGGGTTAGACTTAAATGTGCTAGTCATATTCTTCATGATGCTCTCTTTATGTTTCAATTCTTATCTTTTATGTGAGCATCATTGAAATCATCATGCCTAGCTAGGGGCGTTAAACGTTAGCGCTTGTTGGGAGGCAACCCAATTTTATTTTTGTTGTTTGCCTTTTGCTACTGAATAGTAATAAATAATCTATCTAGCCTATGGTTAGATGTGGTTTTATGTTTTAATTAGTGTTTGTGCCAAGTAGAACCTTTGGGAAGACTTGGGTGAAAGTTAATGCGATCTTGCTGTAAAAAAAAGAAACTTTGCGCTCACGAGATTAGCTGTCATTTTTTACAGAAGAGTGATTTTAAGTTGATTCTTTTTTCAGAAGATTAATAGACAAATTCTTCATGTCCACAAATTTATTTCAGAATTTTTGGAGTTACAGAAGTATTCGAGAGTTACAGATTACTACAGACTGTTCTGTTTTTAACAGATTCTGTTTTCTATGTGTTGTTTGCTTATTTTGATGAATCTATGAGTAGTATCGGAGGGTATGAACCATAGAGAAGTTGGAATACAGTAGATATTACACCAATATAAATAAATAATGAGTTCACAACAGTGCAAAAAGTGGTGATTTATTTTCTTATACTAACGAAGCTTACGAGTTTTCTGTTGAGTTTTGTGTTGTGAAGTTTTCAAGTTTTGGGTAAAGATTCGATGGACTATGGAATAAGGAGCAGCAAGAGCCTAAGCTTGGGGATTCCCAAGGCACCCCAAGGTAATATTCAAGGACAACCAAGAGCCTAAGCTTGGGTATGCCCCGGAAGTCATCCCCTCTTTCGTCTTCGTTCATCGGTAACCTTACTTGGAGCTATATTTTTATTCACCACATGATATGTGTTTTGCTTGGAGCGTCATTTTATTTTCTTTTGTTTTGCTTGCTGTTTGAATAAAATACCAAGATATGAAATTCTTAAATGTTAGAGAGTCTTCACATAGTTTCATAATTATTCAACTACTCATTGATCTTCACTTATATCTTTCAGAGTAGTTTGTCATTTGCTCTAGTGCTGCACTTATATATTTTTAGAGCACGACGGTGATTTTATTTTGAAGAAATTGATGAACTCTCATGCTTCACTTATATTACTTTGAGAGTCTTAAACAGCATGGTAATTTGCTTAGGTTATGAATTTAGTCCTAATATGATAGGCATCCAAGAGGGATATAATAAAAACTTTCATATAAAGTGCATTGAATACTATGAGAAGTTTGATTCTTTATGATTGTTTTGAGATATGAAGATGGTGATATTAGAGTCATGCTAGTGGAGTAATTGTGAATTTGAGAGATACTTGTGTTAAAGTTTGTGATTCCCGTAGCATGCACGTATGGTGAACCGTTATGTGATGAAGTTGGAGCATGATTTATTTATTGATTGTCTTCCTTATGAGTGGAGGTCGGGATCGCGTGATGGTTAACTCCTACCAACCCTTCCCCTAGGAGCATGCGCGTAGTACTTTGTTTCGATGACTAATAGATTTTTGCAATAAGTATGTGAGTTCTTTATGACTAATGTTGAGTCCATGGACTATACGCACTCTCACCCTTCCACCATTGCTAGCCTCTCTTGTGTCGCGCAACTTTCACTGTTACCATACACCCACCATTTACCCTCCTCAAAACAGCCACCATACCTACCTATTATGGAATTTCCATAGCCATTCCGATATATATTGCCATGCAACTTTCCACTGTTCCGTTTATTATGCTTCATCATTGTCATATTGCTTTGCATGATCATGTAGTTGACATCGTATTTGTGGCAAAGCCACCTTTCATAATTCTATCATACATGTCACTCTTGAATCATTGCACATCCCGGTACACCGCCGGAGGCATTCATACAGAGTCATATTTTGTTCTAAGTATCGAGTTGTAATTCTTGAGTTGTAAGTAAATAAAAGTGTGATGATCATCATTATTAGAGCATTGTCCCAGTGAGGAAAGGATGATGGAGACTATGATTCCCCCACAAGTCGGGATGAGACTCCGGACAAAAAAGAAAAAAAAAGAGGCCAAAAAAAAGAGAAAGGCCCAAATAAAAAAAATAAAAAAAATGAGAGAAAAAGAGAGAAGGGGCAATGCTACTATCCTTTTACCACACTTGTGCTTCAAAGTAGCACCATGATCTTCATAATAGAGAGTCTCCTGTGTTGTCACTTTCATATACTAGTGGCAATTTTCATTATAAGAACTTGGCTTGTATATTCCAATGATGGGCTTCCTCAAATTGCCCTAGGTCTTCGTCAGCAAGCAAGTTGGATGCACACCCACTTAGTTTCTTTTTGAGCATTCATACACTTATAGCTCTAGTGTGTGACGACCCCGGCTTAATCGTGCACTAACCATACACGCAAATGCACACGATCAAGCCTAGGACTCACTTGAAGATATCACAACACAACTCTAAAACATAAATAAAGTCATGCAAGCATTATATTACAAGCCAGGGCCTCGAGGGCTCGAATACATAGCTCGATGCATACAAGCGTCAGTGGAAGCATCAGTGTTTGAGTACAGACTATTACATATAGAGAGAGATAAGCCTTCACAGAGGCGGGGCAAAATAAAATACTACGATCGAAAGGCGTAGGCCTCCTACCCTGGACCCTCCGATCCTACTCCTGGTCGTCAGTCGGCTCCTCGTAGAAGTACTCGCCGGGAGGGTAGTAGTAGTAGCCGTAGTCATCGACAGGGGCAGCAGTCTCAGGGGCTCCGTCGTCTGTCGGCATTGAATGAATATGGGGGAAAAAGAAAGTAAAGCAAACGTGAGTACTCATCCGAAGTACTCAGCAAGCAAGGATCTACACTACATATGCAACATTTTCAAGGAAGGGCTGTATATGTGGATTGGCTGCAGAAATGCCAGAATAGAGGGGGAAAGCCTAGTCCTATCGAAGACTAGCATCTTCAGCATCTTCAGTCTTACAGCATAGAAGAGAGTAGAGTAACATAATGTAAAGTAGTAGTAGTATCATCAACCTCGGCCTGAGATCCTTTCCCGACTCCCTGCGAGAAAGCAATCCCAGAGCCCTAGTATCCATTTCTCATCTCATGTTCTAGTTGTACCGATCGGGATACAACTCCGAGTGTCCATTACCGTAGGACAGGCTATCGATAGAAGTTTCTTCCCTACAGGGGTGCACCAACTTACCCACCACACTTGCTTAACTCCGGTCGGACACACTTTACTGGGTCATGCCCGCCCTCGGCCAAACAATACGCCGCAACCCGACCAAATACTTAATGAGAGGTCAGCACGCCGGACTAACCTATGCCCCCAGGGGTCTTGGGCCATCGCCCCGGGAACTCCTGCACGTTGTGTCAGGCGGCCGAGAGCAGACCTAGCAACCCCTTAATACAAGCGCGGTTGCGTAACCAGTCCAACTCGGCGCGCGCCGCTCAGTCGCTGACGTCAATTAAGCTCCGGCTGAAGTATACGACGCAGAACGCCCATACTATGCCCGCGTGATGGTTAGTGCTATCGGGCCAGAGGCCCCTCGGATCAAATATCCAAACCGCTCGTGGATTAGGAGCGTGCGGTAACGAGCAGAGACTCACGATCGATGTGACCCCGTCGCCCCGTCTCGAGGACTTGCGGCAAGGGCTAAGAATGCCCGGCCACGCCTCGTCATTATCTCGCGGGCACCTCTCAGGTCAACCCGTCTCCACATCACTTCGCTTATCAGCTCGCGCGGGTACCCCTCCGGGCCGACCCGTCTTTAGTAACATGTTTCAGTGCAAGTCATAATATCAATAGTAGCAGTCGGGTCCTGGTCTTCGATCCCGATGATCGGGTCTTCTGATACTCCAGCGGGGCAGTCGGGATAAGTGGGGTCTCATATGGTCTCTACCCAACCTAAACTAAGCAATTTAGGATAAGCAGTAGGTAACAAGCAGGTTACAATAAACATGCTATGCATCAGAATAGGTAAAGCAGTAGCAGCAGCAATTCTAGTGCAAGCATGAGGGAGAAGAGAATGGGCGATATCGGAATGCTCAAAATGGGGGTGCTTGCCTGTCTGCTCGACGGCAAGGGCAAGGTCTTCGACGGTGAAGTAGTCGACCACCAGGGCATCGTCAGCGGACTCGGGGTCTACCGGGGAGAAAGGGGGAGAAGAAACAATATAAATACACGGTAGCAAAAACAATCACATAGCAAAGCATGGTAACACGCAGAGTCGAGTGTGATCTAACGCAGCGCTACGCGATGCCGAGGAAGGGAAACCCATCCGGGAAGTATTCCCGGTTCCGGACGTCTGTCAGACAGATGAACCGGAGGGGGGACGGTTGCACGTTTGCGGTGTTAGAGGCAAGTGACAGCTAGGGTGCAGTGCAGGGTTGCCTAAAGACCTATCTAAACCAATTTAGTTATTTTAGGAATTTATTCGGATTTATTTAATTAAAGTTAGGCACTATTTATTTAATGAAATCGGTCTAAAAGTTCCATGTTCATCTAGTTAGGTGCATCTGACAGGAATACGGAGGGCGTATTCAGATTCGTATCGAAATTCTGATCAAGTTTCATATATAAATTATTTTCATCGGAGTTACGGATTTTTTAATATGATTTTCTAAAGTTTTATTAATTTCTGGAATTTAATTATTTATTTAAATTTGAATTATCCAAAGCAGTGCTCGATGACGTCAGCGTGATGCAGAGGTGACGTCAGCAGGTCAACTGGTCGGTTGACCAGTCAAACCTGACCAGTGGGTCCAGTGGGACCCACATGTCAGTGACAGTGCTAACTAACAGAGTTAGTTTAATCTAATTAGGATAGTTAGCGGGTGGGGCCCAGTAGTCAGTGAGTGTTCAGGGATTTAATTAACTAACTAAATAATTAACTTAATTATCTATTTATCTAAATTCGTTAATGAGGTGGGGCCCGCATGTCATAGACACAGGGGCAGCCACATCGGCGTTGACTGAGGTCAACGGGGTCAATGGGGCCTGCGGGGCCCACAGTCAGTGGCACAGTGGCGGGTCCCACCAGCCACGTCGGCGTCGACCGGCGACTCGTCGCCGGTGACCAAAAACGACGGCGGCGCGATCGGGAGGGGTCGGGATTCGTCCCCCGACCACCAAATCGAGCGCGGACGGGCGGATTCGAACGGGCGCGGAGCGGCGCATCGCATGGTGGCCGTGGCCTGACCGGAGACGCACTACAACGATGGCGGTGAGCACCGTGGCGGTCGCCGGAGTTCGGCCAAACGCGAGATCGACGAGAAGAACCACGGGGAGAGCATCTAATGCCACGGTTGGCCTCACTGAGCTGCCCTGAGCAAGCTCGTGGCCTCGGGCGAGCACGACAGCGCCTAGCGCGACGACGGCGAGCTACGCGGTGGAGCTAGCTTCGGCCGGTGGTGGCAGCGGCAGCTACGGGGTGCTAGCGGCCGAATGAAGAGGGGAAGAAGGAGCGTGAGCTCACAGTGGGTCGCAGGGGACTGGCAGCGACCTCGGGGAGGGCTCGACGGAGGCGAATCGGCGCCAGAGATGAAGACGATCGCGCGGGGAAGAAGAGGTCGGGGAGGTCGCAGCAGCGGCGCCGAGCTCCAATGCGCGGCGTCAGGCGATGTAGTTGACGATGGCGAGGCCGTAGGACACGGCGGAGCGATGAACGGGTACGGCGGCCGCGGGATCGATGGTGGCAACGGCGGGAGGTTTCGGTCGAGCTCCCGCTCGAGCATAGGAGGGGACGAGGGGGTTTCTGGGGGCGCGCTAGGGTTCGGGGAGAGGGAGAGGGGCTCGGGGCTCGTCTTAACCTAGCCGGGGACGACGCAGATGGGCGACACGGCGACGGCGAGCGGCGTGTCGGTGCGGGCGCGCGACAGCGCGCGGGAGGTAGGGGATGGGCGCCAGATGGGCTGGGCCCGCTCCTGTAGCTGTAGGTTTAAGCGCACAGTACAACTTCAGGCCTTTTTCCATTTTCTCCTTTTCTGTTTCTTTTCTTTTCTGTTTTGGCTAATTGTTTGGGCACCAAATGAGTTTTGTAAAATATGAGAGCTAGCCCACAAATCACAGTACATTATATCCTAGCACCAAAAACTAGTTTGGGCAAAATACTATTTCATAATTATTTTGTATTAATCAAAAGGTTATTAAATAATGTTTCCAGCCACTGTTTGAGGTTGTTTGAGTCACTTATTCATTTTCAACAAGGTTGGTTATAATTTTACAATTGCCTCTGATTTATTTACTATTTAATGAACATTTTTAGTTTCTGGTTTGATCAACTTTTGTATTTCACTTTGAGTTTGAATTCATTTTTCGGATTTGATTTGAATTGCTTTGGTTAACCACTATGTTTAAGCACTGCAAATGACATGGCTTGGCATGTTTAAGAGGTGATCACTGTAGTGGGATGCTGGGGATGTTACATAGTGCATCCGTTGCATGGCAATCCCTACTCACTCACATTGATATCTATTGATGGGCATCTCCATAGCCTGTTGATACGCCTAGTTGATGTGAGACTATCTCCCTCTTTTTGTCTTCTCCAGAACCACCATTCTATTCCACCTATAGTGCTATATCCATGGCTCACGCTCATGTATTGCGTGAAAGTTGAAAAAGTTTGAGAATACTAAAGTATGAAACAATTGCTTGGCTGAAACCGGGGTTGTGCATGATTTAAATATTTTGTGTGATGAAGATAGAGCATAGCCAGACTATATGATTTTATAGGGATAGCTTTCTTTGGCCATGTTATTTTGAGAAGACATGATTGCTTTGTTAGTATGCTTGAAGTATTATTGTTTTTATGTCAATATTAAACTTTTGTTTTGAATCTTATGGATCTGAATATTCTTGCCACAATAGAGAAGATTACATTGATAAATATGTTAGGTAGCATTCCACATCAAAAATTCTGTTTTTATCATTTACCTACTCGAGGACGAGCAGGAATTAAGCTTGGGGATGCTTGATACGTCTCCAACGTATCTATAATTTTTTATTGTTCCATGCTATTATATTATCCATCTTAGATGTTTTATATGCATTTATATGCTATTTTATATGATTTTTGGGACTAACCTATTAACCTGGAGCCCGGTGCCAGTTTCTGTTTTTCCTTGTTTTTGAGTTTTACAGAAAAGGAATACCAAACGGAGTCCAATTGACGTGCCAATTTTTGATGATTTTTTATGGACCAAAAGAAGCCCCCGGAGTAAAATAGTTGGGCCAGAAGAGTCCCGAGCCATCCACGAGGGTGGAGGGCGCGCCCTACCCCCTGGGCGCGCCCCCTGCCTCGTGGATGACTCGGAGACCCCCCTGACGTGAGACCGACGCTAAAAATTCCTATAAATATAGAAACCCCAGAAAAGAAACCTAGATCGGGAGTTCCGCCGCCGCAAGCCTCTGTAGCCACCAAAAACCAATCGGGACCCTGTTCCGGCACCCTGCCGGAGGGGGGATCCATCACCGGTGGCCATCTTCATCATCCCGGCACTCTCCATGACGAGGAGGGAGTAGTTCACCCTCTGGGCTGAGGGTATGTACCAGTAGATATGTGTTTGATCTCTCTCTCTCTCGTGTTCTTGATTTGGCACGATCTTGATGTACCGTGAGCTTTGCTACTATAGTTGGATCTTTTGATGTTTCTCCCCCTCTACCTTCTTGTAATGGATTGAGTTTTCCCTTTGAAGTTATCTTATCGGATTGAGTCTTTAAGGATTTGAGAACACTTGACGTATGTCTTGCGTGGGATACCCGTGGTGACAATGGGGCATTCTATTGATTCACTTGATGTATGTTTTGGTGATCAACTTGCGGGTTCCGTGACCTTGGGAATCTATGCATAGGGGTTGGCACACGTTTTCGTCTTGACTCTCCGGTAGAAACTTTGGGGCACTCTTCGAAGTTCTTTGTGTTGGTTGAATAGATGAATCTGAGATTGTGTGATGCATATCGTATAATCATACCCACGGATACTTGAGGTGACATTGGAGTATCTAGGTGACATTAGGGTTTTGGTTGATTTGTGTCTTAATGTGTTATTTTACTACGAACTCTAGGGCTGTTTGTGACACTTATAGGAATAGCCCAATGGATTGATCGGAAAGAATAACTTTGAGGTGGTTTCGTACCCTACAATAATCTCTTCGTTTGTTCTCCGCTATTAGTGACTTTGGAGTGACTCTTTGTTGCACGTTGAGGGATTGTTATATGATCCAATTATGTTATCCTTGTTGAGAGAACTTGCACCAGTGAAAGTATGAACCCTAGGCCTTGTTTCGAAGCATTGCAATACCATCTGTGCTCACTTTTATCATTAGTTACCTTGCTATTTTTATATTTTCAGATTACAAAAACCTATATCTACCATCCATATTGCACTTGTATCACCATCTCTTCGTCGAACTAGTGCACCTATACAATTTACCATTGTATTGGGTGTGTTGGGGACACAAGAGACTCTTTGTTATTTGGTTGCAGGGTTGTTTGAGAGAGACCATCTTCATCCTACGCCTCCCACGGATTGATAAACCTTAGGCCATCCACTTGAGGGAAATTTGCTACTGTCCTACAAACCTCCGCACTTGGAGGCCCAACAACGTCTACAAGAAGAAGGTTGTGTAGTAGACATCAGCGACGCGCGTGAATGTCAAGGATCTTGTGACTTTGAGGCGTCGAAGAGCTAACATGACCTGCATCTCCCCGAGCACCCATACCGAAGTTCCCGTCCAAGAACACGCTTCCGCAACACTGCCCGAATTCCCCATGCTCCGACACCACGGGTCAATGACTCTTCACTCTTCATCCATGGTCTCTCCAATGGCACGACCGTCGTCCATGGCCTCCTACATACTGCTGGGCCATCTTCGATCTAGGGTGGAGGAGAGGAGGGTCCCCACCTACACGGAACCTAGAGAGAGGAAGCAGTGTTGAGAGGGGAATTTTTTGGACATGCCATCTGGAAAAGCTAGTTCATGAGAGGAGCGAATCATGGAGAAGGGAGCCATGGGGAATTTCAAGGAAAAGAAAGGCAGTGCGTTAGGAAAACCTGAAAGGAGATAGAAAGACCGAACCAGTCAAGCACAAATCCCCAAGAAGAAGAGCATGTCCTACCCCATCTATTAACCCACACGAAACCGTACAACTCCTCCGCCTCAGAATTATAGATTCACCTACCACAAAAATTACCACTTATTCCCAAAACCTATCATAAATAAAAACCTTACAGGTTTAATTTAGGACGTGAATATCCTGTTGACGTTCCCGGGGGGGAGTTGGTACGAATGAAGGGGGGGGGGGGGGGGGGTGATCTCCGGGGAACAAGGGAATGAAACACGTTCGCTAGGAGGAGGCCCACAAAACGAATGCCCTTACCCAGCACGTACCAAGTATAACAGTGGGCCAAAAGGCCCAATTTGAGAAAACCATAGTGAATCGAAAAAAGATAAACTAACGTAAGAATTTCCATGGCCCGCTACAGAAAACTACAACGTGCACATGATTTCATACGAACGCAGGGCGCAGAAAAATAAAATTACCATGACTTAAAAAACATCCAGGAACTAAAAGACAAACTAAATTGCCAAGCCTCTGAAACAAATCTATAATGTCTCTGGAAATAAATTTGTCATGGTCCAAGAAAATATAAATTGCCATGGTGAAAATAAATTTGCCATTGGCTAGCAATGTTTGCTTAAAATTTGTTTTTTTACTGTTTATCTAGATATTGGCAAAAAACATAAAAACTAGGGTGTTTAACAACACAAACTAAAAAAAAAATTGGTTTCCTTGAAAATCGCCATGCTTTTATATTTTCATTTTCAAGAAACAAAAGAAATCACACACATGAAATTTCCATGATAAAATAAAAATAAAAATGACATGCCACTAAAAATAAAATTGACATGTTATTAAAAACAAAATTGCCATCCACTACAAAATAAAATTGCCATGTTTAAAAAATAAAATGCCATGCTCCTAAATAATAAAATTGCCATGAAATAATTGATAATTTTTATTTGTTACAAAGAATTGCCATGAATTAGAATGTTTTATGTCACGCTACATACATATATGTTTGCCATAATCCAATTAAAAATGTCACGATTGAATTAATAAAATTGCCATGTTACATAAATGTATATTTGCCAAGGTAGGTCTACTAGATTTGCCATGGTAACTCTAATATATTTTCCATAATCCAATTAATAAAATTTCATGACATTAAAAATGAAAATGTCATGTTATCAATGAATAAGATAAATTTAGGAAGTTGCCATGGGCACATGACAAAAAATCTATTTGATCCAAAGAATTTCCATGAATTATAAAAGTTTGTGTCATGCTATGTCATGCTACATACATATATATTTGCCAATGTAAGTCTACTTAATTTGCCATGGTAACTCTAATGTATTTGCTATGATCCAATTAATAAAATTGCCATGACATTAAAAATAAAATTTCCATGCTATTAATAAAAAAATTAGGAAGTTGCCATGGGCGCATGAAAAATTCCGTAGGAATTTTGTTTTCCCAGAAACAAGGCAAAATTAGGGATTTGCCAAGCTACATAAGATAAATTTGCCACATGTCCGATAATTGCCAATAGAATCTACAAATAAAAATGACATGATGGAGTGAATTTTCCATGGAATCTACAATAATTTTTTTGAAGGTGAATACATTTTTTTTCCATGGTCCAATTCAAACAAAATACAGCCCTAGAAAAAAACAAAGAAAACTAGATGGTATGATGCCATATGCTAAAGAAACACATCATGGCAAAAAACATGAATAAAATTCCCATAATGCACACACCACTCGGCGTGATGCAAAAAACACACCATGGCAACAAAAAATGTGTCTAAAATTGCCATGATGCACGCACATTACTTGCCATAATGTGAAAAAACACGTTTAGACAAATTGTGTGTAAAATTGCCATGGTAGAGAAAATGTATGTAAACTTGCCACAGTGCAAACAAACTATTTGCCATAATACTCGAGGAACACATCATGGTGACACGCTAATTTAACACAGTGCTCAAAACATGGCAAATTCAAAAATTATGTGCTATGTTCATATGGCAAAATAGAAAAAAGATTGATAGTTTTGTCTCTAGAAATTTCAACTGCTCACAAATGACATCGCCCCCTTAGGCCCATGTTAAAGAACGCCACTAAACATCATTACTGTCAGCTCAAAATCCGTTTACTATATCATAATAACCAAAATACCCGTGGACCAACATGTCAGCTCTCCCTCCATCTCACTATGATAAAGCTTAGGTCTCACTCGGTTCCCAACAACGTTCTTATTTTTTCTCTAATTTTTTTTGTTTGCTTACTCCTGACAACTGAGGCCCACACTTATCATTGTGAGACAGAGAGACCTGACATGTGGGTCCAGAGATATTTTGGTCATACAACATGGTCAACGGATTTGACCTTCTACCCTAAAAAAATAGGTTTGACCTACCAGTGTCAGTGTCTAATTGGATTTTGAGCAAACATCTAACGAAATGATGGCATTTCTTAGCTACCTAATGGCACTTTTGAGCAAACGTCTCATGAAACGATGATATTTTTGACGAGTTATAAACAAAACTGACTATCGGAACGGCATCTATATCTATATCTATACCAATATAAAAAGACTCAAAGGGGCAGATCCAACAAATCCCGACCGTCAAATCAGGTCAATCCAACAACTCATGCTACTCCAATGGTGAGCGCTCAACATGTTTAGTGTGCAGTTAATATCATATCAAATATTAACGCCAATGCGAATCACATACTTAATACGTAAATAATATCCTACCTAATATTTACATGTAATTAATATATTACCTAATATCAACGTGCATTGCACATACACATTTACTACTAGTAAATAATAAACCCCAAAAAAAATCATGTATGGAGCGCGCAGCCGCTGAGTGGTGACGCGTGCGATCCTGGGCACCCGTCAGCACCTCACTTGGGCACCTCCGTCCCTCTCCTTGTGCACTGTTCGATTCCGTCCCACAAAAGTCTCTCGCCTCCCTCAATCCCCTTTGCACCGCGTCGCCGAAACCCCCGCCTCCTCATCCTCCTCACGCCTCCAAGCCAAGCCAAGCCAAGGCCGTCGGTCTTCGCCGCCTCCTCCGACGGCCCCCTCCTCTGCCTGTTCCTCACGCCCTTGAAGCGCCGGCCTGATGCGATTCCGTCCCTCGCTGTAATCAAGCCCTAGCCCGCTTCGATTATCGGCTCTCCGTGGGCAATCGAGAATTCCGCCGGATATTTCTTCTCCAATAATCTACCCAAGGTATCCCGAGCTAATGCTACTCCTACTACCCGTCTGTTTCCACCAAAAATAATTCGGGGGTTGAGCTCAATCATCGGATTGGACGACATTTCTCCACTGATACAATCGATCCTCTCTCGCCCGGCCTGATTTGCCTCCGTTGGTAGGTATCGTTTCCAGGAGCCCTGCCCCCAGAGTAGCCAAGAGGCCGGCGTCAGGGGCCGATTTGCTGCTACTTTTGAGGAGTTGGTACCCTGTCGGTGGCCCGTCGGCTGCAGGGTCTTGGTTCGTGGAGTTCTTTTCAGGGCTTTTCTTGGGGGTCATGGGAGCTTTCTGCTCGTGTTTGCAAGCCGATTACTCCGACCACCATGGCAACGAGACTTCTGGTGCGTTTAGGAACTGCATGTGCCTCAGGTGTTTTACCCAGCAGCTGATCAATGCTGTAAGTCTCGTCCCCGTTGCTTGGTGTGATAAAGATTAGTTCGTATGGCTGACTTCTAATTTTGGTCCTAGAAGATGACAATCTTTTAACGTCCAAGTGCACATCCTTCTGTTTTCTGTTAAGCACAACCCGATGTGCAGAAGTAATTAAGCATCTGTATTGGATATCATTGTACTGATTTCGATGGTAACAATGTGCTCTTCTGTCGGATTACATGGTGTCTCGGGCAAGATTTATCTCATTGTACGAGCACAAGAAAGAACAAATAAACAAGTATCTAATTCACTACTGTCGCCTTGTTTATACACAACCTTTAGTTCTCTAGTAACTAGCCTTTTGCGGTGAACACCTGGTGTGAATGATAGCTGATAGAAACCAAAAACATGACACAACCATTGCAAATTGTTTCTTGTTCCACTCACCTGCTGAATTTTCTGTCTCTTGTAATAAGTTAATTACTTTAACATGAATTGAGATTATACAGGTACAAAACCATTACATTTGTATCTCCTTTTTTCAGTACACTGTTTTATTCCGAGTTGGAACGGTCCACTCCGTTTCTCAAGCTATAGAAGCCACCCCACTTGATTCATCTGAAAGTTCATTCGATACATATCGTTCACCTCCAAGACCACTGCCATATGATGATCCTAGATTCTCCCCTCCTCTGCGCGACTGGTTTGCATCAAGGCATGATCCTTCAAGCCATTCACCAGAGGAATCAGAACCACTCAGACCAAATTATGATGCGGAAATGGAAACGATGAGTTCAGTCGACAAGCCAAGTAAAACAAACTATGACACAAAAATGAAAAGAAGCAGCTCTGCTTACGGAGATAAGTTGTCCCGAAAGGAATCTGGAAATTATTTCACCTACTTTTCTCCATCTACTGAAGATGAAGATGTCTGCCCAACATGTCTTGAAGGTGATGCTCACTAACTTTCAGTATGTTAGTCTACCAGGAAGATGTCGAGTGAGTTTTGTACAGCGCATTAGTTTCATAGAGTTAGCAAGACTTGTAGTAGAGCAGTCTAGAAGCAATAAGCATTAGTTATGTTATATTGCATGACCGAATATGATTCATCTTTTTGAACTTTTGTGGCACTAATTTAATTTCTTGGGTAACCCAATCATTCTATACATATTCCATTGCTTTAGAACACCGTGGATGTTAAATAAATTATTCAAATGTGTCATAAATTTATGTTTATGCTGGTTAATTGAAATAAACTCCCAAATCAGATAACCTGATAGATCATTACCTATATAAATTGCAGATTATACTTCGGAGAATCCTAGGATAGTAATGCAGTGCTCACATCACTTCCACCTTGGCTGTATCTATGAGTGGATGGAAAGAAGTGAGGCATGCCCTGTTTGTGGAAAGGTAACTTGGTTTTAGCTCTTTGTCCCAATGATCTATTATTACTATTTCTGTATGCTGTTACACTTTGTTCTACTATGAGGTCAGTAGTCCATATCTACTTTGGAACAGTGTTGACATTACAGGACATGCCTTGGCATTTTACATATTTTAGGTGTTGTATTTCTGTGTTTTAATTGGGCAGGACTCTAATCACTTTATACAATGATTGTGACGGAGCATCTGGTTATTCGTTGAAGTTTGTTCAACAGGGTGTAACTTGATTTCTTAGTACCATTGTGGTGGGGTGTTGCACTTTATCCTACTACGAGATTCAGTAGTCCAAGTTTACTTTGGAACGGTGTGGGCATTGCAGGAAGTGTGTATTACTTCCTTTAGGTGATGTATTATGTGTTTAAATAGGGCCAACTTTTAATTGCATTATGCACCATTTCTACTAGTTTGTTGCTTTACTTTATTTTCCCTAAATTCATGATATGAAACTACAGTTACATGATTATACTACTATATTCATGTAGTGTTCAGATCACCATTCACCGCAAACATGTAGTTAAGGTTGAAAGGACATTAGGCTTAAATCCTGATTGCAGGTTCCACACGTGGAACCTGAAAGCAGCTGTATCGCCACAACACTAATTTTAGGAAGTGCCATATCATAAATATGGGTAAAGCTTTGAGCTTATTCCTCGCTCATATTAGATAGGTTGTTAATAGTTCTCATGCATCGGAATACCCAAAAATATGGCAGCTAATAGTCTGGGATTTCTCAGTTTGTTAACCTCCTCATAACCCAAGGCATGGTGCGTGCGAGGCGCTTACTGCGGGCCTGGTTTATACTTGCATAATTATACAGGGACTACTAAGCCTCTTCGGCTAGGATGATCGGTATTTTTCCTGGGAAGGGAAATTTAACATCTACATTGGACAGATACAGAAAGCAAGGAGTGTTGTTTGGGGCTGAATAATTTCTACCTAATTCTGATGTTAAGTCTTGAAAATTTTAGAACTAACATTGGACAATTGCATTTGTTGTTCAGTAAGCTGGTCTTGCTGATTTGATGTAGTCAAAAACTCTGATACTCCCTCCGTTCCTAAATATATCTCTTTCTAGAGATTTCAAATGGACTACCACATACGGATGTATATAGACATATTTTGAGTGTAGATTCACTCATTTTGTTCCGTATGTAGTCACTTGTTGAAATATCTAGAAAGACAAATATTTAGGAACGGAGGGAGCAGATGTGTATTGCTGTCATCGCAATCTATTTCACTGTATGTTTTCCCGGTATTGACTCTTAACTGATTTCTGCTCCATCGTGATCCTGTGCAGAAAGTGGAGTTCAACGAGACGACTTAGACCTCAGACTGGACTAAGTGTCTTGAATTAACATCTCATATGGGAACCTGAAAATATAGGTACCTAGTCCTGCAAATACTCTGTAAATACACCTTTGTAAGTATTGAATCAGCAGCGTGCTGTATTTAGTATACTGGAATTCTTGATATGTTGGAACGGTGCATATAAACATTTCTTTCTTTTATTTTTCTTTTAAATGGCCGGCAGGGGAAACTTGTTCCCCTTGGTTTGTGCCTCAGCGCTGTTGCGACATGTTTTGATTCTCAAGTGATAGTCACTGGGAGCCTGTAAGCTGATGATATTTGTTAATATAATAATCATATGAATCCCATGGTTCTGTGGAAATCTCTTGTTTATTGCTATAGTGTTAGCTCCATGTCTGCTAATCGTGCCGGAGATAACCGTCCAGGAGATTACTTCAGACATATGTCACATCTTTACAACACTCTAAACCTCCTACGGGCATGGACCCCTCAAACCGCATCTGTTCGGACCACGAACGTGTCCGACAACCCTGGCCACCCAAAGCCCCCTCCTTCGCCCGCACACTTTCCTGTAGAAGCGGTCAGCGCAACATTCATGCAGGGTGATCTCTTATTGCAGTTGGCATTGAAGCAGCGTGCCGGGGCCATAGTCATGCCGGTCCAAAGTGGATGTGACCTCTTTCGATCCGGCATTGAAGCGGCGCGCCAGCCGAGAGCACTGCCCACGCTGCTTTTCGGTGCACGCGCCGTCTCTCCGTGTTCATTAAACATGTGTGCTTGGTGAGGAACCTACTCCGCCCCCCGCATATGACCGTCACCCGTTCGTCCGTCTGTCGACCACTGTCGGTGTCAACACCGGCGGATCTCGAGTAGGGGGTCCCGAGTTGTGGATATAGGATCAATGGGGAACAAGGGACGAAGAACACGGTGTTTACCCAGGTTCGGACCCTCTCTAAGAGGTAAAACCCTACATCCTGCTTGATTGTATTTGATGTGTATGGTATGGTTACAGAGTCTATCTACCTCGAGATCAGGCGAGCTAAACCCTAGGTTGAGGTGGTATTGGATGTTGCTCTAGCCCTAAAGACTAAAATCCTTTGGTTTATATAGACACCCTACTGGTTAGGGTTACAGGCGATAGGTTACAATGAAGGAAAGATCTTGCCTAATCTTGACTTGGAGGGCACACCACGGCTCCGAAGATCTTCTATCCGGTCACGGGTCCGCGCTCAAGCTTGGCTCCACAGCAGCCCACCAATCCGGCCCATAAGCAATAGGCCGGCGGCCTGAGGACCCCTTAATTCAGGACTCCATTGGTAGCCCCTGAACTAGCCTCCAATGCCAGGGCTTGTGTCCGGCATCCGCATATCCAACGGTCTTCGGCTTGCGAGGCGAGTTCTCCATCCTGTCCTGTGCATGCTCGGAGTTGAGTGGTGTCCGGAATCTGGAGCATTCATTTTACTTAGCCTCGAAGGCCAAAGTGCTCGAGTGTGAATAGTGCCCTCGTTTGACAACTATTTGGCGAAGGGTCGCGTCTGGTCATAACACCGAACGGCTGAAAGTTCTCGATACGCGGCTCGAGGCCGCCCCTCTATTGGCACGTCTCATCAAGGCAGAGATCATGCCCTGTTTTTAGGGGGTATGATCAATGATTTCGATTACCCCACCCGCGCATAACGTCACGAGCGTATCGGGAAGCGGAGAGGCCCGCGGCGTGAAAAGAGGAAACCTCGGCTCCTCTGCGGCCCATAAAAGGGGAATAGCTGCAGTTACCAGCCTACGCCTTCTTCCACCTCTCGCTGTCGCCTTTCCAATCTCCAGAGCTCCAGCGCCCTGCTCTACTTCTCCGCGGAAGGTCTCCTTCCCAGCTCCTCCCTAGCTCTGGTCATGGCTAGATCCGGTGCCAACGGCAAGTGGGAGGCCTCCATTGTCACCAACAGCGACATCGAGGAGCTGAAGCGAGCCGGCCGATGTCGCTCACCGGGCCCCCGAGGAGGGCCAGGTCACCCCCACGCCCCAGCCAGGCGAGAGGGTGGTGTTCCTCCCCCACTTTATTCGGGGGCTGGGATTTCCTCTGCACCTCTTTGTGAGGGGGGTTAATGTTCTTTTATGGGCCGGATTTCCATGATCTAGCCCTCAACTCGCTCCTCCACATTTTGGCCTTCATCATCGTTTGCGAGGCCCTCTTGCGAGTTCAACCGCATTTCGGCCTGTGGCTGAAAGTGTTCAACGTTAAGCCGAAGGTGGTCGGCGGCGCCCAGGCGGACTGTGGTGGAGTGATGATCAGCAAGCTCACCCGAGTTCAATGGCTGGAGGGCAGATTCATTGACACCGTCAAGGTGTGGCAGAAGGAGTGGTTCTATAGTATGGAACCAAGGGATGTAGCCTGGACGGCGGCTCCCGAATTCAGATATGGTCCTCCAGCGAGATTGACCTCGTGGACCAAAAAGGGTCCTAATTGGGGGTCCGCCGGTGAGGTGAAGACGCTGCAAAAATGTATCTCCAACGTAACGGAGACCAGCGCCAAGCTAACCAATGTGGTCCAGATAATGCTCAGACACCGCCTCCTTCCTTGCCAACAAAGGGCCAGTCCGATGTGGTCTCATAAGCCTAACGATCAGGCCACCGTGCAATACCTCTTCGGACGACCCATGACAAGGTGTGGAGTCTGCTGTTCAAGTCTCAGGAGGAGTGGCCAGCCGAGGATGAAGACATCGGTCTTGACGCCGCAAATCCCCCGAAGAAGGCAATTGATCTCTTTCCTGGTATATATTCGGGTGGTCATACTGCACAAAATTCGGTCTAAGCTTCTTTTTGTTGCCTTTACAGGGCTGGCTCGAGAAATCCAAAAAGATCAGCAGTTAGGCTCCACTGCCCGAAGAGCCCCAGTCGGCTCAACTAGAGGAGCTCCTGGTCGTGGCGCCTTACAAGGCGCCAGAAAAGAAGGGAAAGAAGAAGAAACATCTGCCGGAGGCCAGGGAAGGCCTCCGCCGAAGAGGTCGTCCGGACACCAAGGCCGGAGACGCTGCAGCGCCGTCTGCTCAAGAAGGAAGGAGGAAGAAGACGAGGAGGAGAGCGCCTCCTCCCACTCCAAGAAGAGGGCGGCGTCCGAGGACGTCGAGGAGGAGCAACCTCCTCGAGCCCAGAAGAGGCAGTGCAGACCCAAGCTGGTCCTGCCCGATAGTTCGGACTCCGATGAGGAGTCCATGGCGTCCGAAGAGGTCCCGGAGACGGAACTCAGGGTCAAGCCCCCCGCCATGAGGTGTGAACCTCAACATTTCTTGCTTACTTAATTTTACCAGTCCCTTACTGATGGAAACTGATTGTGTGATATCACAGTCCACCGCGCGACCACCCTGCCGAGCAGACCTCGGAGGGGACCTCTCCACCCGCCGAATTGGCATACAGCGGATCAGCGTCGCGCTCCGCGCCTCTCCTGGTCCCCGAAGAGGCCGGGGAGGTGCTGTCCCGAAGGTCCCCTCCCCGTCCAAACACGGGGGAGGGGGCGACGCAATCATGGCTGAGGCTGATGCCTCGATCACCAAAGACCAGGAGGGTGTGTCCCTCCTGGCGAATATGGGAGGAGAGTCCGGACCGTCCGGGCCCTCCCAGCCAGCCGCACCTGAGCCCCCAAGGCCGTCACAGGTGCCGGTCCCGCCTTCCGACGGAGGAGGGGTTGAAGTCCCACCGCCCGCGCTGAACACCAACTGCTAGGCGGCGGCGGGCTGTCCGGACGTGATGGAGGAGTTGGTGAACAACTCCGTCATCGTTGACGAGCACCGCGCCCTTATGGGTGCGGTTCTACAGGGTGTTCGGTCCGTCCATACCGGACTGAACGATGCCGTCTAGGGCCTTTTGACAGGCTTCAAGGTGAGTCAAGTAATTCTCTTTTCCCTTCAAGGAATCCGACATTTACTGCCATCTCGTCAGCTTCGCCGTCATTGTGGCGATGTTTGTTCTTATTCCGTCGTGGCTTCCCGTTCCCGTCCCGGACTTCCGAGGTGCCGGGGGCTTCTGGGTTGGTGTTTCTACGAGCTAGCCAGCTATCCTCTCTGGCGCAGAAGCGGGTCATCAGGGAGGTGAGCGCTGACATTGTTCTCGGCTTGTCCTGGCCGAGCTGACGTGCTAGCCATTCATCTCGAATACTATGCTTGAAGGCGGCTATGGCTTCGGTGTCCGGACAGTCAACGGTTTGGCTTTTCTTGGTCAAAAACCGGTTCCAAAACTGCCGGGCTGACTCACCGGGCTGCTGGATAACGTGGATCGGGTCATCGGCGTCTGGGGGCCGGACATAAGTGCCCTGAAAGTTAGCTCAGAAGGCCTCCTCAAGCTCCTCCCAACATCCTATGGAGTCTTTGGGAAGGCTATTCAACCAGTGTCTAGCCGGACCTTTGAGCTTTAACGGTATGTACTTGATGGCGTGGAGGTCGTCTCCTCGTGCGATATGAATGTGTAGCAGAAAATCTTCAATCCATACGGCCGGATCTGTTGTCCCGTCATAGGGCTCGATATTTACAGGTTTGAAACCTTCCAGGAATTGGTGCTGCATCACTCTATCAGTGAAGCATAGAGGATGAGCGGCGCCCCTGATTCCGGCTATGTCGCGCCAGAGATCGTCTGTCATCCGAACTCGTTGCAGCTCCCCAGCTCTATCATTTCGGTCTAGCTAGGCTTGGTATCCATCCCGTCTAACAGGAGGATTTCTTTTAGGTCCGTAGATGGACCTCGTCAGACCTGCCCGAGCATCCAGGTCACGGCATAGGTCGTACTCGTAAGCTGGCTGTAATGGCTCCTTGCCTTGACGGCAAGGATGAGTGGGAGGTTGTTCGGCTTTATCATCTGTCCGGTCCCGTCCTCGAGGGGGGCGGTCCGGCTGTCCTGCCTGCGTGTACCTTGGAGGTGCTTGCTCTATGGCTTCGTCATCGAATTGCGGCAGTAGTCTTCGCTTCGGGTAGCTTTTGGTCTGTCGCTCGTGACCGTATTCCTCTTCGGCATCTAGGACTTTGGTCCATCTCTCATTAAGGGTATCCTGTTCGGACTTTATTTTTGCCGCTGTTTATTCAGGCTCCGTGCGGTGGCAATTAGCTGCCGTTTAAACCGCTCTTGATCCAACGGGTCTTCGGGGACGATGAAATCCTTGCCACCCAAACTAACCTCCTCTTCAGAAGGAGGGACGCAGTTGCTGTCTTCGGAGTCATCGAGGTATTCGATATCGAGCGGGTCCTCATGCTCCTCGTGGTCGTTTTGTAGTTGTTTGTCGGCGCCAGGATCGCCGAGGTTGTCCGTATTGTCCGGAGTGTCATTTTCTCTGGTGTCCGTGTTGCTCGCGTGGCTTCGACGTGCCTTGGAGCGGCGGCGCTATCTGCGGTGTTTTAGTGGCTCATCGCTGGGTTTGTCGTTATCCTTCCCGGGAGTGTCGTCATCGTCTTTCGGGGTGTCCACCATGTAGACATCATAAGTGGACGTGGCCGTCCAGCAGCCGGTGACGGGGGGAGCAGCATCGGTGTTAGCCGTGGCTCCACTATCCTCGTCCATGTATTCGGCGTTTTCCGAAGTGTAGTCCAACATGTTGGTTAAGTCTTCGACTGTGGCTACTAGGTGGGTGGTGGATGGGTCATAAAATTCCCTATAATTTGCCTCGAGGGGCTGCTGAACGCAGGACGAGGTCGAGTCATCTCGAATAGCCATCATATGGATTCGGTCGAGCGCTTCGTTTAACAATGCGAGGCTTGCCGAGCTGGCGTGCGGTGGCCGCTCGGGACCGGTTTCCGTTGTGGCGGGGCGAGGAGTGATCCAGGTCCAAACTGAATCCTGGTCTTCCAGGGCCGAGTTGACCTCGACGCACGGGCTGGCTTGTGGTTGGATAGGCATAAGAGACCAAGGACGAAACCTAGTCTTCGGACGTTGTCTCCGTGTTGGGGCTTGAAGCCAAGTGCGTGAGGGGGAGCTCGCCCAGGGATGATTCCTGATTTACGAACGCTGACCCGTCACTAGGGCTCAAGGCCGGAGGCGTGTCATGAGGAGAGGGTTCGGCCGCGAGTGGCTCTTGGCGTCCAACCACCGCTTCTATGTTGAGGCCTGAACCTGGGTCTTTGGCTGGCATCACTGGCGTGGTCGAAGGGATTCCTGGTCTCCGAACAGGGTGGAGCCATCCGAGCTCGAGGCCGGCTGAGGGGTTGAGGCCGATCCATAGATCGGATCGGGAGAAAGCTCCGGAGCGGGCATAACAGGGCCCACAGGGGTACAGGGAGAGGCTGCGAATCCAGCAAAGACCAGATCGCCTCGGGCGTCCGCGACGTACTCCAAGTTGCCGAATCTAATCCAGTGCTTAGGGGCAAAATTGTTGATTTGGTCTAGATGACTACTTGGGTTGGCGTGCAGCACGATGCTGCCGAACGCGAAGAGCTGGCTGGGGACAAAGTGGTCCCCGGAGCTGACGCCATCTCCGATGATCAGGCGAGCCATCGATCCTTCGGTGACCCAACAGCGGAACTCTCAATGAAAGCACCAGTGTCGGTGTCAAAACCGGAAGATCTCGGGTAGGGGGTCCCGAGCTATGGATCTAGGATCAATGGGGAACAAGGGACGAAGAACACGGTGTTTACCCAGGTTCGGGCCCTCTCTAAGAGGTAAAACCTACGTCCTGCTTGATTGTATTTGATGTGTATGGTATGGTTACATAGTCGATCTACCTCGAGATCAGGCAAGCTAAACCCTAGGTTGAGGGGGTATTGGATGTTGCTCTAGCCCTAAAGAATCAAACCCTTTGGTTTATATAGACACCAGTAGGGTTAGGGTTACAGGCGATCGGTTACAATGAAGGAAAGATCTTGCCTAATCTTGACTTGGAGGGCACACCACGGCTCCGAAGATCTTCTATCCGGTCACGAGTCCGCGCTCTAGCTTGGCTCCACAGTAGCCCACCAATCCGGCCCATAAGCAATAGGCCAGCGGCCCTAGGACCCCTTAATACAGGACTCCCTCAACCACCATTAATCACTCCATCGCATGGCCTGTTATTTGCTTGCTATTTAAAATCCAGGCCCGACAATAGCCGCATCTAACCTCCTCCGTTCCCTAGGTACCATACCCGCCTTGGCCCCGAGCTCCAAAGCCTTGTGGGAGAGCCCGTCGATCGAACATAAGGAGATTACCGGCATTGCCATCAGTTAGTAGTCCGACAGATGGACGAGCTGTCCGAAGGCGAGCGGCGCGGACGAGCCAATGGAAGAGGCGGTCGTCGACGAGTCGGTGCCACCGTGCTCACCGATATCTTCCGTTATCACCATGGGCGAGGCATGAGCTCACTACACTGACATGGTGTTGGAAGAGCGGCAGGCCGCGTTCCAAAAGGTGCAGGCCGACCAGGCGTGCAACCTTCGCCTCCTTGACAAGCACCGGTGCCCGGACGAGCAACTTGCCGTCAGCATGGGCATCATGGCACACGCGGACATGGACGAGCAGGAGGTGTTGCTCCTATCCTACCGCGTCGTCTATGACATCCGCCATGAGCGACGGCGGCACCACCTCCTGCAGGCGGAGAAAGAAGCCACCTTCATGGAGATCGATGAGGCGGTAGATGAATTTTACTAGGGCACCGAAGACGCCGCCAGCTCCGCGTCATCCGCGCCCCGACGTCATGATGACATTGTCGGCACGTGCGCGAGCACCGCCGGCAGCGAGGAAGAGTAGAGCATGGAAGGGCGCCGATGCTTGGGTCCCACGAAGGCCACCACTCCACCCCTCCCGGCAGGCAATCGACTAATCGACCAACGATGATGAGCCTGCCTAGCTTAGCTTCAACAGGCCTTAGGCCGACAAGGATGCGGTGCTGACCACTTCAGGCGAAAAAGTGCGCGGGTGAATGAGAGCGCTTTGGGTGGGCCAGGGTTGTTGGACACGTGTGTGACAGCGGTACGGACACTCTCAAATCTCTTCTCCCTCATCTTCTCTTTCCATCAACTCTGCAAAACTACACTATTTAAAGCCTTACAACCGATGTCAATCATCTTATTATACTTGCTCTTATAGAAGGCAGAGGATAAAGTACAAGAAATTAGGCAAGCTCCCACCACACACCAGTGAGAAGTAAACACCACACCGTCTCGAACGCACCCAATACAACTCCAACACAAATGGGTCTGCCCTAAACTAACCAACAAGGTCGTGTCTCAACCAACACCCGACCACCTCCAAAGAGCAATGACTCCAAGGATCTCTCCTTGCCAATGCTGAGTAAATAGGCAGTTTTTCAATTAATCTAATCCATGAAATGATCATGAACATGGTATTGACAGAATTAACGACATACTGACACTAGTACGCGTCGGTGCTATACAAACGGGTTTTAACCCCTTCCCGTGATGGCATTTGGAACCGTCGCCTAGTGAGTGACGGCGATAGGGGGGTCCTTCCCACACGACCCAGAAACCGTCGGAGATATGCCCTCCTTGCACACACGCTCGGCAAAATGAGGTCGTGCGCGACCGGCGAGCGCTCAAATACGGAAAATACGTACAGTAGAGCTAAAAAATACAATTATATAGGCGAAATTGTTTCCGGTCGCAAGTACATCCCACACAGTCAGTCCTCGCTAAACGTTTCCGTTCGTATGTACATCCCACACAGTCGCTCCAAGGAAAACGTTTCTGTTCGCAGGTACATCACACACAATTTTTCGCGTTAAATCGTTTGTGATAGCGTTGCCATTGCACACGATATTAACAATTTTATCGTTTGCATTATTGAATGCATCACACACGGTCCGTAGAAGAAATTGTGTGGCAAAGGCTATCCATCACACACAGTTTTTATGTGGTAAACATTTGCGCAAGGTGGCCTAACGCAAACAGTTTTCAAGTGAAAGTCGTGTGTGATTGTTCATTGATCCAACACGGTTATTCCTAGAAACTGTGTGCATTACCTGAGGTCATCGCCCACGGTATTTGTCCAATAACCGTTTGCAACAGCAAAACCCAATTAGCAGGCTAATTCGCCATTAGCAGGCTAATTGCCCTATTATTAATAATCCATTTATTAATCTAATTGACATTCATATTAAGCACATAATATATTTCATTTCCATATTAAGGAAGCAGAATTTCATAATTGAAATACATCAGAGTACAACATGATATAGCTTCAGCACTCAGCTACCCCATTACACAACTGCACCAGCACCAAGTTTCACATGCAACATGTAGAACCTTTTGAAATTAGCATCATAGACGGTATATAGACAGATGCATCTCATCTGGAAAACTGCTGAAGCGGAAGGCGAATATTGATCCTTCATTAATGTTGAAGGTCTTTGCAACTTTAGGCCAGTGCCTGTGGATGATTGACCGCCCGTCCTTCGTCCTCTTCAGAAACACTTCAATATTGAACCGTGGGTGTTGTATGAAAACATTCCTCACCTCCTAACCATAGAGGTGGTTTGAGAGGTAATCATCAGTGAACTGCTTTGGAAAGGCCTGAAAACAAGGATGTGCATAAATATCTTCTCTATATTGAAAATGGGGTAAAGGAATAAAAAAAGGCAAGGTATAATAGTTAGTACCATCTTGTAGTGAACTGATGTCTTCTTCATTGTGCAGACAAAGATCTTGTTATTTTTTGTCGCTAATTTCCTTATCCTAACAATCTTTCTGAGTTTCTTGACTTGATTGATATTCATGGACAACTCATTTCCCCATATGCAAAAAGGGTCGAACAGTGGGTCAAAACCTCTGACAGCAGGACCTACATGTGCAAGAACAAATTGTTAAAAACCTAAATATTAGAATGGTTCCTGCAATTGCACAATCATGTGCTATTAGACAACGGACCATGCACGTGCAGTTAACTAAACACCACAACAAATGAACCAAATGTTAACTGAGCACCACATTGCACAATATAACATACTCCTAATAGAAGATCAGACAGTTAACCAAACCAAGCATGCTTAACAACTTAGAAATATAGCAATTGTATTTGTTTCTCATGTATTTAGTACAGCCAAATTTGATTTATTTCTCACATGGTATACAATAACAGAATGCAGCCACAACAATCGAACATCACATTGCAGAATTGAACCATGCAGTTAAGTAAACACCACAACAAATGAACCAAATGTTAACTGAGCACCATATTACACAATATAACATACTCCTAATAGAAGATCAGACAGTTAACCAAACCAAGCATGCTTAACAACTTGGAAATATAGCAATTGTATTTGTTTCTCATGTATTTAGTACAGCCAAATTTGATTTATTTCTCACATGGTATACAATAACAGAATGCAGCCACAACAATTGAACATCGCATTGCAGAATTGAACCAAACAGTTAACTAAACACCACAACAAATAAACCAAATGTTAAGTGAGCACCACATTGCACAATATAACATACTCCTAATAGAAGATCAGACAGTTAACCAAACCAAGCATGCTTAACAACTTGGAAATATAGCAATTGTATTTGTTTCTCATGTATTTAGTACATCCAAATTCGATTTATTTCTCACATGGTATACAATAACAGAATGCACCCACAACAATTGAACATCGCATTGCAAAATTGAACCAAACAGTTAACTAAACACCACAACAAATGAACCAAACGTTAACTGAGCACCACATTGCACAATATAACATATTCCTAATAGAAGATCGGACAGTTAACCAAACCAAGCATGCTTGACAACTTGGAAAATTGCACCCTGAAGAATTGAACATCACATTTGCAAAATTGAACCAAACAGTTAACTGAACACCACATTGCACAACATATAAAACATATACTCTAGAGCAGAAGATTGCATGGTAAAAGTAGATAGCACAATTCACTAGAATTTGTTAAGGAAAGGCAGTAGCTAGCAAACTGAACATGGTGTTCGCACACGAACACGTCACCGTGTACCTCCAGCGCCGAGGGTGACGCACCGCAGCTCACGTCGAAGGAGACCTGTCCGGAAGCGCGGTATGCAAGCAATCCGGCGAGCGCTTTTGTAGACCCGAAACCCCACACGCTCGGGAGGGACCCCGTCTGGGCACGCGGAGGCTATGTGATGCCCTAGGTCGACCTGACCGTACCTCCAGCGCCGAGGGTGACGCACCGCAGCTCACGTCGAAGGAGACCTGTCTGGAAGCGCGGTATGCAAGCAATCCGGCGAGCGCTTTTGTAGACCCGAAACCCCACACGCTCGGGAGGGACCCCGTCTGGGCACGCGGAGGCTATGGGATGCCCTAGGTCGACCTGACCGCCCCTAGAGCCTCGTGGATTCGCAGCCCTCCATTGCTGAAGAACGACGAAGAACGAGAAGAAAGATACAAGGGTAGGGGATAGATGAACACGAAAAAGTGGTAGATGTATTTGTTCGATTGTGTGTTGTTCAATCGTCCGTCACCCCTTAGGTATATAAGAGGCGGCTGGACTTCCCGTGCAAGGAAAAGGCTTGGATTCACGTCCAAAACCCTAGTCAAATTCGGATTGTTTTTGTCTGAACTTTCCAAAACTATTCGGTTTAAACTGGCTGGACCTTGCGGGTAACTTTTGAGGTGGTAAACGACCTCAGATGGAAACGAGCCCAAAAGCAATCTTGACCGTTTCAAAGAGACGAACAACTTTCAGGTTGAACGTTTTTTGATCAGAGGTCATCTCGAGGGACAAATCGCTCACGCAAAATAGGCTATTATTCACGCAAAACAGGCTATTATTCGCGCTACCCATCAGACAGTGCGTCTGGTGGGGCGCGCCACTTTTGGCTCGTGATAGGGCTGTATTCAGATGGCTGTAACTTTTGCATACGAACTCGGATTGGGACGATTGTTATATCAAAATTGACCATTACGATGAGGCGAAGACAATTCATGTAGAAAGTTTTTTCATACGAGGCAATATTGGAGGCTTAATTGGCCGAATAATACTCTGAATACAAAATCTGAGTACTTCGAGTATAGTTTCGGCCCTCGAGATGAGATCGGATAGCGATGGCCCAGACTTCGAAGATGTTCATGTCGATAATACGGAAATCTTTCATGTAGACCACTTCTCCATTTGAGGTCGTCTTAATTAAGTTCTTGACCATGCCAAAATTGGGTGTCAACACATGCCCCCATGTTTTTCGGCAAAACTTTTGTGCCAAAAAATAACTTGACACGGAGTTTGTTCTAAGCACGATGTCAACACTCTATCGGCCATTTGTATGTGCTTAGGACGATAAGTATATATCGGCCATTTTATTCGTAGGACGATAATTGTGTATCGGTCATTTAAATTGGCAACAAAAGTGAAGCTAATCGAACGTATGATGATTTGGTAAAACCCTTTCATGATGTAAGAAATTATATTGCATCCATGGATCAAAATAAGTCCATGGAGGGTAACCAGTCATACCTGAGAATGAATTCCATGTCATCAGCATCAGTGGCATAGTTGGAGAATGTGGATAATGTGTGCACCGAAGATGTTGAAACCTTCGGCTTGGTCGTTCATAATTTTCACTCTTTTCCTTCTTTACCTTTGTCGCACTTCTTGCAATGGAACATTGCACATCACTCTTGTTTTGATTATTTCCTTTGGGGACCCAGGCCATGTTTCTCTTTTCGAGCTCTTGTGCACTAAGTTTTTGTAATTTCTTCTTTTGCCAATACGATAAGCCGAGTGAGCACCCCGGCTGTGATTTTGTTTGAACTAATGACAATTCTAGTTTTACCTTGTGCACTTTCAACTTCTTTTCTTCAGATTTGGCACTTTCATTCTCGACAATTGATTGCTTCATCTCATTGCCTTTAGTAGCCAATGTTAACACTTTAATTGACTCTTTATCCTTTAAGATCAAATCTGAATTGGCACTCTTGCGACCATCTTTTTTAACTCGATATACTTGTTTGATCACCTCTTTCTTCTTTGTGCTCTAGACCGATTCTTTTTTGTTGAAACGGTCTTGAACATATGACTGCTCATTGAACATTGGTCTTCTTGGAGCTGCATAATATTGGCGAGATGGTTTATAATAATATGGAGAATGTGCCCTTGTATCATACTTGTCCCATGATGGATATGGATTTACGTAAGCATAGGGAGGCCCACGACATTGGCATTGACGGCCCAAAATAAGGATATGAACAAGTTGCATTCAAATTCTCTTCTTGCCAATATCGATCCTTGGATTTGCGCCTAGGGGATGATCTTGATGCTTCTGAACTACTTGAGCGATAAGAACTTTTCTCTTCACTCTTCTTTTGATATTTATCTAATAATTCAGCGAAGGTTATTTTCAATCTCTTACCCTTGCACTTATTTCGGTCTTTGTTTTCTTTTTGTTTGCTTTCATTGATCATAGGATTTGCTTGCTGCCCCCTAGTCCTTGGCGTCTTCACTATAACTTCAATAGAACTCATGCCTTCAAGAATATTTTTATTGTGCTCTTGAACAACTTCTTTACTTGAAAGCTTGATTTCATCACCTGCAACTTTTACCTTCTCTTTAAATGGATCGGCTTGAAGCAGCCGATGCAAATTTTTTTTGCCATCAAGACCAATCGGAATAGACTGGTCATCTCTTGGTGTTTCAACAAATTTCAATCGTCCTTTATCAATGGCCGATTTAACTATTTGACGAAACATGTCGCAATCCTCGAAATTATGCTTGGACGAATCATGCAACTTACAATACATTCGTCCCTGGATGGATGGCTTGACATGGTGATCAAGAATTCTAATGTAATTATTTTTTAGCAACAAATCAAATATTTGATCACACATGCTTGAGTTGAAGGTATACTTCTTGTTTTCTAGCCGATCTTGGTGTACGAACGGCTTTGGAGGTAAGAAAACGAATGGTACAGATTTGGAATCTCCCCATTCGGCTATGCATTGTGTTTTCCACTCTATCTCTGATGTCTTTGGATAAGATATTATATTAGCATCGGATTTCTCAAAAGAATTTAACATTGGCTTTAAATTTCTAAAACAAAAATAGTTAGAACACACGTGTCTCAATTGAGACCAAGTGCAAGCCAAGTATGAAACAAGCAAAGCTACCCACTTATAGATAAGTTTTAAGTAAAGCAATGGGGAAGCCTTTGGATGCAATAATAACTCTCTATCGGTCTTTATGAATGGCACAATAGGTTGACCGATATACTTTGTAACAATTTTGTTGCTAACAAGTAAATTACCCTTCATTATTGGTCTTTCAAAATTACTTATAAGATTTTTCCTAATAGATGCATCAACAATAAAGTTGTGACCAAATCTGAAAATAGGTAAATCACTTGGTAGACATACCTCTTCATACACGTTGGGAGAGCATGATTGTTGTATCACTTGAATAATACTATGCTCCACTTTTGAATAACTCTCCAATGCCTTGGCATCCTCTTTTTCTTTGATAGATTCGGTACACATACTATTTGATTCGGCTTTTTCAATAACCGAATTTTCTTTGTTACCTGAATCAATACTTTTATCTTTTTGAATTTGCAAGGCTTCTCTCTCTTGTCTAATTTTAGCCCACATCTCAGCTTGGCGAGCTTTGAACCTTTTCATCTCAATTTCCATCCACTCCTCATGAGATTGCCCCCCAATACTTTGAGACTCTTTCGGCAATGGGGTGCCGAAGCTCTGCAATTGTTTAGGTGGTACACTGGATGGTACAGCAGTGGGCGACTGCATCATTTGCACAACTCTAGCTTTTACAGCAGCAAAATCATGAGGCTTCCCGCCTTCTATTAGTTCCTGGCGAATAGAGTTGCACAAATCCCAAGAGAATGTAAGCTTGTTCTCAATTACCCAGTCTGGATATGGTTGCCCCCCGATGCTTTTAGATTCTTTCGATAATGAGATGTTGCCAAAATTCTGTAATTGTGCAGGGGGGACATGATATACCATGGTAGTAGGTGAAGGCATTTGTGCTCCTGCAGAAGTTTCAGTTATTCGGCCATGACCGTGAAGGTGCGGAGCCGAATTATGGATATCAACAGTTGCGTATGGTACCAAAAAATTAGTAGCATGAGGTGTAGCATATGATGTTTGAGGGTAATTGGCCGAATAACTAGTAGTAGCATGGCTAATTCCCCCATCCACCGGCATGTTTGGATCAACATGTTGCAAATTAGTTGCCGATGAATAAAAGGATGAAACACTATGTTGCATGCCATTGAAAGTTCCTACATGGGGTGTTTCAACTTGATTAACCGAAATCATCATGTTGTTCATCGGCATATAGATTTGTGGGGTTGCCGATGCATGAGAGTTGGGATACATATGTTGCATGTTGCTAAAATTATATGAAGTTGAAGCATGAAGATTATTCTGAATCGGTTGTTGCACATAATTAGATGTATGATTGATAAAACTAGGGCTAGCCGATACATTATGCTCATTAGACGATCTAGCAACAACATATGCATTATTTGCATCTACATAAGTGGATTGGGTAATCATATTACCTTTGTAGATCGCAAACCCTAGATGACGATCTCTTCGTAGCAAGAATGGGACGGAGACCGTTCAAAGCTTCATCCCCAGCGGAGTCGCCAAAAAGTGTGTTCGCACATGAACACGTCACCGTGTACCTCCAACACCGAGGGTGATGCACCGCAGCTCACGTCGAAGGAGACCCGTCCGGAAGCGCGGTACGCAAGCAATCCGGCGGGCGCTTTTGTAGACCCGAAACCCCACATGCCCGGGACGGACCCCGTCTGGGCACGCGGAGGCTATGGGCTGCCCTAGGTCGACCTGACCGCCCCTAGAGCCTCGTGGATTCGCAACCCTCCATTGCTGAAGAACGATGAAGAACGAGAAGAAAGATACAAGGGTAGGGGATAGATGAACACGAAAAAGTGGTAGATGTGTTTGTTCGATTGTGTGTTGTTCAATCGGTCGTCACCCCTTAGGTATATAAGAGGCGGCTGGACTTCCTGTGCAAGGAAAAGGCTTGGATTCACGTCCAAAACCCTAGTCAAATTCGGATTGGTTTTGTCCGAACTTTCCAAAACTGTTCGGTTTAAACTGGCTGGACGTTGCGGGTAATTTTTGAGGCGGTAAACGACCTCGGATGGAAATGAGCCCAAAAGCAATCTTAACCATTTCGACAAGACGAACAACTTTCATGTTGAACGTTTTTTGATCAGAGGTCATCTTGAGGGACAAATCACTCGCGCAAAACAAGCTATTATTCGGGCTACCTAGGGATGGCAATGGGTACCCATTACCCATGTACCCTGTGGGTAAAAACCCTATTAGGGTAAGGGTATGAGACAAAATGTTACCCATGGGTATATAAATAGGAAAATCTCAAACCCATCGGGTAGAGCGGGTACGGGTATGGGATCACATAACCCATACCCGCATACCCATGTACCCTTATAAAATCTAACAAATATGGACAAATTATCTCTACACTTTGTCGTGAGTTTGTCAACTTAATTTTTTTGACTATGTGCTACTATTTATGACTATGTGTTGATGTTTTATGTGTAGTTGTTTACAAGGAAGTGTTGATTTTTATAGAATGTGTTGTTGTTTATAAGTATGTATTTATGTTACTATGTGTTGTTGTTTATAAAATATGATTGTATGTTGTTGTTTATAATTATGTGATGCTCAAATTGATGTTATTCAAACATGTGTGTTTTTACCCGCGGGTACCCATTTACCCTGTCGGGTGACGGGTATGGGAAAAAAATTGTACCCACTAGCGGGTATGGGTATGGGTGATGGGTAAGCTCAAATGGGACGGGTAAGGGTATGGGGTGGCTCCACCCGTACCCAAACCATGCGGGTGCCATCCCTAGGGCTACCCATCAGAAAGGGTGTCTCGTGAGGCGCGCCACTTTTGGCTCATGATAGGTCTGTATTCGGGTAGCTGTAACTTTTGCATACGAACTCGGATTGGGATGATTGTTATATCAAAATCGACCCTTTCGACAAGGCGAAGACAACTCGTGTAGAAATTTTTTTCATACGAGGCAATATTGGAGTCTTAATTGGCCGAATAATACTCTGAATACAAAATCTGAGTACTTCGAGTATATTTTTGGCCCTCGAGATGAGATCGGATAGCGATGGCCCAAACTTCGAAGATGTTCATGTCGATAATACAGAAATCTTTCATGTAGACCACTTCTCCATTTGAGTTCATATTAATTAAGTTCTTGACCATGCCAAAATTGGGTGTCAACAGATGGGTCCTTATAGTGAGCTAATAAGACAAGCTACTCCTCATTGTTGGAGATATCGATGACGATTGGCTCCTTGGACATGGAAGAGGGCGAGGCCTCCGCTTCGTGGGTGCCCTCGTCGTAGTGCTGAGTTGCCTGAGCCGCTTCGGGCACCAACCTGCTAGCTCTCGAGATGAGGTAAGCACATGCACGCTGAGAAAACACCTCGTAGTCTTCGTCGAAGGCACCGACGGTGGCCTCGAGAAAACGCCACGAACTATCATTTAAAGCAGCCAACCATGTCGCGGCGTCGGCGCGCGAGGCGTCGACGGTGGCCTCGATGGCGAGGTGCTCCTTCAAGATCTGGGGGTCGGCACGAATGGCAGCCATCGCGACCTCATCCGCGTGTGCGGCCGCGATTTGCTTCTCCGCTGCCAAATGCCTTGAGATCCTGGCTATACTGCGTGCACCATGGATTAGGGTGGCACTTATTTGGTGGAGGGGTCGGTGATTTGGGTGGAAGGTGTCGCGCTCGCGCCGGCGGTCGGGGCATGTGGGATGTGGAAGGAGGAGGAGGATGGGGGTTGGGTGTGGATTACCTGCCTGGATAGACGAGGCCGAGCAGCATGAAGGAGGGTCGCTGGTGAGGAGGTGGTGCTGCAAGCAAGGAGTGAAGGTTTCAACTTGGAAAGGAAGGCGGAAACAGGGGAAATGTGGCTTTTGGTAAGGGGGAGGGGGAGGGGAAATGGCCGAAAATTTGGAATCGCTTCAGCGAAAAAACTGACGCGCAAAGTATCATCAGACACGGTCCCCTATTCAGAGCGGGCTGTGGACTGTAGCCGTCGCACCTTCTCGCGTAAGCCGTATGCGTACTATAATCCGACGGTGCTCCAAGATATTTTGTGCTGCATCTCACACGGTTGGTGATAATAAACTGGGTGGGATCTACTTGATTTTTCGTCTTGATTTGTATTACATAATGGGGTCACAGCGGCAATGGACGGTGTCTGAATTGCTAGACCTTTTATCTGCAGTGAACATGCAACTATATGTGTGTCGTAAAAAAATTGGAATTATTCAGGGTTCGTTTGGAAATTTTATACATTAAGTTGGTTTTCTAGCCATTTCAGGTGCACAATTCAAAATTAAAACACATGCACATGGTGCGGTGCATCAACATGGGTTGTAAAATCATATATGTGTCCATGGGTTTATGCTTATGTCCCATGCAAGAAATGGGGATGAATTTCGAACACCACGACACCGTGGCTCTCCGGCAAATGTTGAGGTACTTGCTTTTGTAATTCAAGTAAATCCAAAACCCGTCTGAAATGCATGAACCTTGGCATGCTATCATGGAATGACATCAACATGCTGGGGTAAAAAATGTTGTACCATTTGGGGCAGGTTGTGGTATAAATTTCTCACAAACCAGAACTTCTCACAAGAAAGCCTCATAGTTCCCTTAGGGAAACATGTCACCTTTGTGGACAAAACGACATTCGTCGCCTCTTCTTCATTTCAATTTTTTTCCTGGTGTCAACATAGAACAACAAGAGTGTCGTGTTAAATTTTGGATTTTTTCGGGGATCATTTGGACATTTTTATACGTTAATTGAGTTTTCTAGGCATTTATGTGCATAATTCAAAATTGAACTACATGCACGTGCTTCGTCCATAAAAACGGGTTGCAAAATCAAATATTTGTCCTTGGTTGCAAGATTAGGTCACATGCAAGAAATGAGAACGAATGTCAAACACCTTGACACTGTCGCTCGGCCGCTAACATTGAGATACATGGTTTTTATATTCTAGTAAATCGAAAACTCGTCTGCAATTCATGAAACTTGACATGATATGATGGAACGGCAGCGACATGCCGTGGTAAAAATATCGTCCCATTTGGGGCAGGTGTGGGTATAAGCTTCTCGCAAACCAGAGCTTCTCTCACAACAGGCCTGATGGTTTCGGTAGGGTACGTGCCACCTTGGGGGACGAAACGATATCTGTTGTCTCTTATTGCTTTCAAAAAAATTCTCATGACAACACAGAACAACAGGAGTGTCGTGTTAAATTTTGGATTTTTTCGGGGATCGTTTGGACATTTTTATACGTTAATTGAGTTTTCTAGCATTTATGTGCATAATTCAAAATTGAACTACATGCATGTGCTCCGTCCATAAAAACGGGTTGCACAATCAAATGTTTGTCCTTGGTTGCATGCTTAGGAACCATGCAAGAAATGGGAACGAATGTCAAACACCCTGCCATAGTCACTCGGCCGCAAACATTGAGATACCTGGTTTTTAAATTCTAGTAAATCGAAAGCTTGTCTGAAATTCATGAAACTTGGCATGCTATCCTAGAGCGGCATCAACATGCCGTGGTAATTTTTTTGTCCCATTTGGGGCAGGTTTGGGGATATGCTTCTCACAAACCAGAGCTTCTCACAACAAGCCTGATGGTTTCGGTAGGGAACGTCCCACCTTTGGGGACGAAGCGATATCCATTGCCTCTTATTGCTTTCAAATTTTTTCTCGTGTCAACATAGAACAATAGGAGTGTTGTGTCAATTTTTGGGATTTTTTGGGGTTCGTTTGGACATTTTTATGCATTAATTGAGTTTTCAATGCATTTATGTGCATAATTCAAATTTGAACTACATGCACATGCTCTAATGCATATAAATTAGTTGAAAATTCAAATATGTGTCCTTGGTTGCATGCTTAGGTCCCATGAAATAAATGGGAATGAATGTCAAACACCCTGCCACGGTCACTCGGCCGTAAACATTAAGATACCTGGTTTTTAAATTCTAGTAAATCCAAAGCTCGTCTGAAATTCATGAAACTTGGCATGCTATCATGGAGCGGCATCAAGATGCCGTGGTATTTTTTTTGTCCCATTTGGGGCAGGTTTGGGGATATGCTTCTCACAAACCAGAGCTTCTCACAACAAGCCTGATGGTTTCGGTAGGGAACGTCCCACCTTTGGGGACGAAACGATATCCATTGCCTCTTATTGCTTTCAAAAAATTTCTCGTGTCAAAATAGAACAACAGGAGTGTTGTGTCAATTTTTGGGATTTTTCGGGGTTCGTTTGGACATTTTTATGCATTAATTGAGTTTTCAATGCATTTATGTGCATAATTCAAATTTGAACTACATGCACATGCTCTAATGCATATAAATTGGTTGAAAATTCAAATTTGTGCCCTTGGTTGCATGCTTAGGTCCCATGCAAGAAATGGGAATGAATGTCAAACACCCTGCCATGGTCACTCGGCCGTAAACATTGAGATACGTGGTTTTTAAATTCTAGTAAATCCGAAGCTCGTCTGAAATTCATGAAACTTGGCATGCTATCATGGAGCGGCATCAACATGCCGTGGTAATTTTTTTGTCCCATTTGGGGCAGGTTTGGGGATATGCTTCTCACAAACCAGAGCTTCTCACAACAAGCCTGATGGTTTTGGTAGGGAACGTCCCACCTTTGGGGACGAAGCGATATCCATTGCCTCTTATTGCTTTCAAAATTTTTCTCGTGTCAACATAGAACAACAGGAGTGTTGTGTCAATTTTTGGGATTTTTCGGGGTTTGTTTGGACTTTTTATGCATTAATTGTTTTCAATGCATTTATGTGCATAATTCAAATTTGAACTACATGCACATGCTCCAATGCATATAAATTGGTTGAAAAATCAAATCTGTGTCCTTGGGTGCATGCTTAGGTCCCATGCAAGAAATGGGAATGAATTTCAAACACCAGGGCACTGTTGATTGCCGGCAAAACATTGAGATACTTTGTTTTTAAATTCTAGTAAATCCAAAACTCGTCTAAAATTCATGAAACTTGGCATGCTATCATGGAATGGCACCCGACATGTTGTGGTATTTTTCGTGTCCATTTTGAGAGAAGGCGCACTCGAATAACAGCCAACAAAGGCATTTTGAAAAAATAGCTGCCACTTTAATATCTCAAACGTTTGTATAATTCAAATCGTGTGCATTCTGTTAACCATTCACGTGACGCCACGTGTCTTCATTTTAATGGCTATAGGAGGTGCCGTTCGGATAGCTGCTTGACCTTGACTGAACGGGAGGCGTGCGAGCGGAGTCCGGTGCGCAGGCTGACCGAGAGGCGTACAAGCTGTCCTCCAATGCGCAGGCTCACCGGGAAGCGTGTGAGCTGTACGCTGCGCAGGCTCACTGGGAAGCGAGCACTTTGACTTCCATGGCCGCCCGCCTTCCTCTCCATTAATGGCGCCCGAGCCACTGTTTAATACGGGCGGCCTTACTGTTCGCCTCCCATTCCCCTCCCTCCTGCAGACCTCCACCAACGCCATGGCGCAGAATGATCATCTGCCACTAGTATTCAAGTTTGGTGAAGTCGACTCCGAGCCGAAGGAGATAGAAAATAAGGAGGAATGGGGCCTCATGGACATGGCCCAGAACGAGCTGGCCGCGGCGGTTGCTGCCCCCGATCCCGTCCCAACTCCCATCCCGGCGTCCGCGCCAGCGACCATCCCCGTAGCATTGACGGGCTGGTCGCCGAGCACTATCGTAGAGCTGGAAGCCACGGGCGTCAGCGAGGTCTCCGCGGACCCGCGCGAGCTCATGTACATGCCAGCGCCAGCGCCCGTGCCCGTGCGTGCCCCTCCACCCACCGTGGCGCCGGCCCCCGTGAGTTTGGCTGCACCCGCCGCGCCCATGCCCCTGCCAGTGCGCGCCCCTCCACCCACCGCGGCGCCGGTCCCCGTGCGTTTGGCTGCACCCGCCGCGCCCGTGCCCATGCTCGCGCCCCCTCAGCGGCATGGGACGCTGCCGTCGACCGCTACCTCTCAGCGGCGCCAGTTGCCGTCCTCCCGCGCCCCGCCCGTCGATCGCGCGGCGACATGATGTTTGATTTACAAGTGAAGAACATTTTGTGCTGCCTTGAAGACTTCAACAACAGCGTCCCGGAGGACGACAACGACAACGACAGCACGGCACGCCACCTCCGCCGCCGCCGGAAATAGTTTTTTGGGGTTTAATACTGTATCTCGAATTCTCGATCATATGAATATAAATTCGCAGTGTGACTGAATGAAAGATATGGTTTGAACGAACTTGCATTTTTCTCTCTTAATGTACAGACTTATCAAATGATTTTCTTTTGAAAAAATGTCAATGGTTTTTAAATATAAAACACTCATTGCAAACGTTTTAGTTAGAACACCCGTATGCAAACCAACAGCTTCCCCAGGAAGCCAAGGGAAAATGTGCCGAGCAGGATTTGTGTAGCTCTTGATCGCAAACGTTTTAGTTAGAACACCCGTATGCAAACTGACAGCTTCCCCAGGAAGCCAAGAGAAAATGTGCCAAACAGGGTTTCTGCAGCTCTTGATCGCAAACATTTTAGATAGAACACCTGTATGCAAAGTGAGAGCTATGGTCTTCCCCCTTAAGTCGAGGGAAAATTCGCAGTGCAGGATTTGTGCATCCCTTCAACGCAAACGGTTGTTTTGGATGACCCGTGTGCAACAACATACAGACAATTTGGTAAGATTTGCATCTGTCATATTGGGTATGTTGCCATTTGTCAAACTGGAAAGATTGACATTTGTTGATCTAGTAACATTGCCATTTGTCAATCCTTGTAACATTGCGATTTGTCAAAATATGCAGCTAAAAATCACTAGCACTATCTAATTTTTGCTACTAAAATCACTAGCACTATCTAATTTTTATGCATTAACTGAGTTTTCAATGCATTCATGTGCATAATTCAAATTTGAACTACATGCAGACGAGGGAGAGGGTAGCGGTTCCCGAAATGTTCAACGGCCAATGATGCATCCTCCTTCAATTAGCATCGTGTGAATGCATGAGGGAAGTAATGGGAGGAGGACCGGGAAAAGAAGCAGCACGATGTGAATGCAACGCAGTTTGCACTCATATAAAGGCGCCCCTCCATTCCAATGCATCTACCACATCGTACAGACCTAAGCATTTGCCTAAGCACCTACACTAATAAGCGCAAAAGTGCTCACTCCAGACCCATGGCGGCGATGCGCGCGAGCGGCCAGCGGCTGTGCCAGATGGTCCACGACGCTGGCCTGCGGCATGGCACCGAGGATCGTCTACAGACGGTGTTGGCGACTGGCTGGTGGATGGCCGCCGTCGACGCCAGCTATGACTCTTAGTTGGACTAGATGATCGTTGCCACCACCAACAAGTTCACCGTCGTCAAGAAGCTCACGGACGACATCGCCGTACTCCTCCAGCCCGCGCGCCTGGGCTCCTTATTGCCTGCCACCCTAATCGGCCTCCATGGTCGGAACCTCTTTCAAGTACCGGTGGCCCTGTGACTGCCCGCCGACGCCACGAAGAATGTCCACCTGGAGGTCGTGCTCGCCGCGAGGCGCCTCGCCCTGCAATAATTCGTCGACCTACACATCCACGTGTACGAGCACATCATGTACATAGGTATCTACAAGGCCAGTGAGGACGCTACGATGTTGGCCTTCTTCAACCGTCTGGAAGCCTTGGATGCCTTTGCTGAGAAGCACCTTGACCTCGCCACAAAAGCCGCCGCTCCTTAGCCGCTGGTCGGTGGCCCGGCGCACTGAGTTGAGGAGGAGGAGGTCGTACGTTGATGGATGCATCTTTCTTCTTGCCTCCTGTAACCACCACTGCCATCGCATCATCGTGGCCTTAATTTTTATTGTGCTATTTCATTCTCGTTCCAGTCAATACAGACATGTGCGATCCCTTTGCTTAATTATATGCATCACTGTAACTAGTACTCCATCCGTCAATTTATAAGTTGTGCTGCCAGTGTTTGGGGCCAACACACGATCACGCACGTTCGTGTGCATGCGGTTGCGCCGGGTGCGACACGATGATGCAGTTACCCGCTGCAAAAACTGACATGCGGGGGACGTGGCATTGACCATTGGGCGGCAACAGTCGGTCATCCGGGTGCCCAATAAAGGATGCAAAGAGGGATCCTACAGCAGCAAGGACCAGCTTCCCTACCGATAGCTCATCTAACAGAACTCCCAAGTTAAGTGTGTTGAGGTTGGAGTAGTCATCAGATGGGTGACCGGATGGGAAGTGGCCTCGATGTTAAATTAACTAATGTGATGGGTCACTGTAAACATTTAATTGCGTTGAATGTATATAGTGCTCCATCATATTAGTTGAATTAACCTCGAGGTCCTTGTTTTGTAATTCTTGACATTTTTAGTTTTTTGTACACATGTTGATTGGCTTGAAGAAGGTCTATCTCGTTACTTTTTGATAATTTTTGTTTTTTGAACACATGTTGATTGGCTTGAATGAAGGTCTATCCCATTACTTTACGACATGTTTCCAAAACATGGACCTCGAGGTTAATTCAACTAATAGGACGGAGCACTATATACATTCAACACAATTAAATGCTTTCCAAAAAATGATATGATTTCTGTGAAACTTATAAGTCATGTATGTCAAATTAACCTCTGTGTACTTGTTCTCGAATTAACCTCCGGGCCTTTTTGCCGCGTATCACACACATCTTGTTATGTTGAACCGTTTATGTTCTCTTCCCTAATCGAAAACAGTTCATTCGACTGAACCGTATGCCGTACATCACACACACCTTGATCTGGCTGACCGTTTCTGTTGCTTTCCCTAATAGCAAACAGTTCATTGGAGCGAACTGTATGCCGTATATCACACACACATTGATATGGCTGCCCGTTTCTGTTGTTCTGTCTAATCGCAAACAGTTTGTCTGGATCAACCATATGCCTGCATCACACACGCAACTAAAATCTGAACCGTGTTTGATGGCTCCGCCATCGCAAATGTTTTGCACCTTTTTTGACGATTTTTTACACCACCGTTTGTGATTATTGCATCGCACATAGTTTCGTCGAAGGGTCTCTGATCCTAGTGTCGCGTTAGCAGCAACCTGCAGTAGTGTGATTACGATCTAGATAAGCATGTACTACACAAATAGTAGACACATCTACACATAATGCTAGTACGGTTAACACAGAAATAAGCAGGGGCGGGATAAATGAGTTATTCCCTCCAGTAGGCCAGGTAGAAGCCGCAGTGGCAGCGGTAGCAGTAGCGGCGTCCTCAGCGTTCTTCTTGTGGGCTTCAAGTTTCTCGGCAACAGCATTCTCGACATTGGTGGACATGATGACGGTGAAGATGACACGAATGATGTAGAGGAAGCAGACGAACGGCGGCGAGCAGTCGCGTAGGAGACGCTCCCCAAAAACCTAATCGCCCCTCTCCAAAGATCTGGAGAGGCGGGGTTTCGGAGGCCTGCTCTCCCGTTGACCGTGTATGTGGTGGACAGGATGGGATCAACGACGGCGGCAACAACAATGGAACGATAGTGGGCGTGGAGGCAGAGATGTGATCTGTTTCACATGGTGGCTAGGGTTAGCCGACACCTAACATATATAGGCGCGTCTGGGTGGAGAGACGTGGGCTGGACCCACGCCCGAGTCGGCAACAACCCATGATTTAATGTCTGAGATCATGGTCCACCTGTCAAAGACTCTCCATTCCCGACTGGCAAAAATAAGCACATAGGTGTGAGCTTGGCTCGGCTCATTCCCGCAACAGGCGGCCCATCATGACGAGGCGTGGCATGGTGAGGCGGGCGGCGAAGGAGGAGCGGGGGAGAACCACTTCTCTTCTCAAGCTCCAATAGCATGTGGAAGAGAATCCCTTCTATGGAGGTCCAGCTCCTCTCCAATTAGCGGTATGAGACTAAACTTCCCACCACATCCATTGCCATTTAACCCACATGGGCCCTTAGAGATTTTTTGAAATTGTTAGATGGGCCCTAGGCCCACCTTAATATTTCAACAACCCCCCACCAGATCTCAAGGGCCATACTGTCCATTGTTCCAAACACTGTTTTGATATACCAGTATTTCAGTGGAGACCTATTAATAAGGTTGAGCTCCACCTAGAGCAAGTAGCTACACTCCTTCCCAACTGAACAATGGACTATACCTTGAATTGTCAGTTTGACGTAAAGAAGTTTCACCACATGTCTTACTAGTACTAGATTGCTGATGGCTGACCCCTCGAGTGGAGCATATTAGTCACACTCCTGGCGTATTCATGAGCTTGCCAGTGATCACCCCCATTTCTCATAAACTTTGACCAGCAGTCGGGCTCATATAGGTGTATTCCTCCAAAGATCGCTTTGTAGGATAGCATCTTACTTGCATAAGCTTTGGAACACATTAAGACAGTAGTAAACCTACCATACAGTTTTCGAGAGTTACTCTCCTTGGTTCAGCACTGGCTTTTTTTCCCAGGTCCTTCACGGGATGTCCGATCACATACGATGGTTTACCACCATGGCAACTTACGTGGGTCTCATACCCATCTCCTCGATGCATTATCTAAATATGCGATAGCCCTTTAGTAAAGGGATCTGCCAGATTCTTAGCCGTCTGGGTATAATCCAAGACTATCACTCCAGAGTTTCTTAATTTTCTGACAGCTTTTAATCTCATTCTTATGTGTTTGTTGGACTTCATGCTGTCCTTTGAACTCTTTATGATAGAGGTGAGGGTCCCGACCTTTCGATGAGATGACAATTGCTGATTTGATAGAGTAGACTTTGACAATCCAACTACAAACGTGCACGATGTTGCGCCTTAGCAATCGCAAAACCAATCTTCTGAGGTTACTGACGATGCTGGAAGCATGACCAGCCTGACCACGAAGGTCTATTCCTGCATGCAATCAAAGAACAAGCAAGAATATGATGATGCAATCTGAATATTGTGAATATATATGGGGGGGGGGGGGGGGGGGGGGGGGGGGGGGGGGGGGGGGGGGGGGGGGGGGGGGGGGGGGGGGGGGGGGGGGGGGGGGGGGGGGGGGGGGGGGGGGGGGGGGGGGGGGGGGGGGGGGGGGGGGGGGGGGGGGGGGGGGGGGGGGGGGGGGGGGGGGGGGGGGGGGGGGGGGGGGGGGGGGGGGGGGGGGGGGGGGGGGGGGGGGGGGGGGGGGGGGGGGGGGGGGGGGGGGGGGGGGGGGGGGGGGGGGGGGGGGGGGGGGGGGGGGGGGGGGGGGGGGGGGGGGGGAGCGCAAGGCCGCCGCCGCCTCCTTCGTCAAGTGGCCGCCCCCACCTCCTCCCAGCACCTACCCGGGGATCCAGCTACCCCAGCGAGGAGAGCCACCACGGACTACTCCGGTGATGCATGCCCCCTTGCCCGCGCTCCTGTCTCCTCCGTCCCCGACAAAGCCCGCCCCTCCATCTTGTTGCCGCTCCTCTGATTTCTCTATTTCTTATCGATCTGATGCCGTCATCAAGGCCTTTGTGCACGGGCCTCCCACAATCACACTCGATAGCAACCACCAGCCGACGTGCATGTTGGGCACTACCTGCAGGTGGAGAAGATGCCGACCTGCAGCTGTAGGAGGCCCTGGCCTGCAGCTGGCTGTGCGCGTCACCAGGACACCCAAGACGTCCAACAGGATCAGGGGATTTGCTTCTAACAAAAATGTATTTGGATGATTTCCCATAAAAAGAATTTCTGGAAGGTGAGATATAAAAGCAACTGAAGTTAAAAAGATAACATATTGGGATAAAAATAGGAGAATTTTGTAATAAATATAGTAATAGTATTTGAATAGCAGTAATGCGGCATGTGCAACACCGACAGCGACGACCACGCTATGGTGTGTGGACTACAGCGACGACTGAATCCGACCTTCCCTGGCATCACCATTCTTCCTCTTGCCTGTCCAATGTCGCGTGCCGCTGTCCACTTGTGAGGCTCCACCCACTAGTATCAGAGATAAAAGAATTTTGTACATGAGGAGTTCATGTATTACTGCTCAAAAATCAGGGAAGTTAAATTGTTTATGCCTGTGGGACTTTAACCTTTTTCATTTGACTAGCAAAAAAATTGTGGAAGTGATGTGCGTGTGTGTGCTTAGTATACAAAATGAGAAAAACTATATTTTCTCATGTAGAACAAAGAAAGAACAGAGAAGAGAAGGAAGTTCGATGTTTACTACAAAATAATGTGATTTTTTCATTACTAAAAGGAAAATATAACCTAAAAAGGTGATTTTCTCATTAAAAAAGTAGAAGTTCAAATAAAAATAACAGAGCGGTCCAATGCTTATTACTACGTTAGCATTTTTTCGTTACTAAAGAATAACCCAAGAAGGCCAAATTAAAATTAATAAAGCAGCTCAAAATGTATAGAGAAAATAGATTTTCTCCGTTTCTACAAAAAAGGGATAGAGGATTAAATTTAAATAACGGAGAAGTTCAATGTTTTTTACAATACCAAGAAGGTCAAATTAAAAACACTGAGTAGTTCAAAAAGTTTATAAACACAATTTTCCTTCTTTTAAAAATAAGACCTAGAAGTTCAATTTTAAATAATTGAGCAGTCCGATATTTATTACATAACTAGGACTTTTCATGTTACTAATGAATAACACCAAGAATTCATAATTAAAAAAAATGAAGCTCTTTGAAACTCAAATTTTCCCCAATGCTAAAGATTAAAATCAAGAACTTCAATTAAAAGAACGGAGTAGTTCAATGTATGTAAAAAAACTCAGGTTTTCTCGTTACTAGAGAATAAAACCAAAAAGTTCAATTGGAAAAAGCGGAGCAGTTTGATATTTATTTGAAAAATCAGATTTTTCTAGTTACTAAAGAATAAAACCAATAAGTTCAATTTCAAATAACGAAGAAGTTCGATGTTTCTAAAAAACCTCCAATTTTTACATTTCTAAAAAATACACAAAGAAGTTCAAATAAAAAGGTAGAGCGGTTCAATGTCTATAAAAAAATTAGGTATTTTCACGTAACCGAGAGAAGTTCAGATTGATAACTGGCAGAAGATCACGTACTACACGGTGTGCATTTTGTATTAAAAAAAGAATGAAAAAGCAAAGGCTAAAATTTTTGTTGCTAGAAGTTCAAGTGCTCGGCCCGAGAAAGTTCAAAAATTCTTGTGAGAGAGGTTGAACAAAAATACGTGACAGAAGTTCAAGGTGAAAACAACGGGAAGTTGAACTACTACTCGGAATGCGTTTAAGATAAGAATATAAGAATAGAAAACAAAAATCTTAAAAGGTTTGTTGGAAGAAGTTCACGTGCTCCTCCTATCATAGTTCAAAATTCATGTGCGAGACGTCCGTCGTTCATTTGCATGTTAAAAAAGGAAAAAACAACGTTGTTTTGCCATTTTAAAAATTGCTCTCAAACGGCAACGAATTTGTAACACGTGTCTACATGAAAAACTTGCTGCTATTCATAAGCTTTCCACAGGTATATTATGTGCCACATTTCGATGAACGGTTTAAAATTTTCATGTATACCATTTAAAACACGTTTTTATGTATTAAAAAAATTCTTATCTATTGAAAGAAGTTCATAGTGAAAACAACGAGAAGTTCAGGTACTGCAAGGAATGCATTTCAGGTGAGAATAAAAGTATAGAAAAATAAAAGCTTAAAAGGTTTGTTGAAAGAAGTTCAAAAGCTCTGTCCGGGGAAGTTCAAAAATTCTTGCGAGAGAGGTTCACCTTGTATTTCCATGTTCGAAAACACAAAAAAGAAATTGTTTTTTGCGTTTTAAAATAATTCTCTCAATCCACGAAAGAAGTTCAGTTATTATTTGGGAGCAATTTGATTTCAAAAAGAAAATAAAAAAAATCAAATTATAAAAATGGAAAAAGTTCATGTACTACATGGTGTGTGTTTAATATGAGAAAAATGAATTAAAAGGCAAGGTCCAATATTTTTGTTATAAGTTCTAGTCCTCGGTCGGAGAAATTTTAAAAATTATTGTGAGAGATGTTTGTACAAAAGGAATATCATTTGTGTAACACTGACGAATGGATGAGAAAATTACAAACGAAAATACACCACAGAAGTTCAACGTGAAAACAACAGGAAGTTCAACTACTACACTGAATGAATTTCATATGAAAAACTTTTAAAACCGTCGTGAGTATGAAAAAATGATCAACACGACAAAGTTGCATGTTTACAACAGCTTTCCATCGGTATATCACTTGCTCAATTCCGGTGAGTGGATGGAGAGCTACGAGCAAAAAAAGCCCATGAAAAACAGAGTGAAGTTCAAGTAGACATGACGAGAAGTTCAAGTTCTTCATGCGGTGCATTTTTGAATAATCTATTTCGCGATAAAGGCAGAGCTTCTGATCTGGCCGTTTTCGAAATTACTTGACAACGGCTAGGAATCAGAGAAAACCATCTACATGAATTTTTTTCACATTTTCGTAGCTTTTCAACAGTATATTATTTGCCCCATTCCGATAAAGTTTGTAGAAATTACAGCCAAAAAACATTTTAGCCATTTTGAAAATTGACTTAAAACCGTAAGGAATTGGGAGAAACAATATATACCAAAAAGTTTCGCATTTCCTCAAGCTTTCCAACGCCATATCATTTGCTGCATTCGGACGTTCGGTTAAAAAATTAACTCGAAAATATGAACTCGGTGGAACTTGGACCGTTTTCTAAAGTACTTTTAAACCGTTCAAAATTAGAAAAACCTTTGAACATGAAAAAGTAGCGCATTTTCATAAGCTTTAGAACACCATATCATGTGCCACAATTGGATTGGCCATTTAGAAATGGCATCGAAAATATGAACTCGGCTGTTCGGTTTGTGAAATTCTACGATTTTTCAAATTACTCTTTAACCATATGGAATTAATGAAAACTTTATACATGTGGAAGGAGCGGATTGGCAGCAGCTTTCCAACGCCATATTATTTGCCTCATTCCGATAAATGGTTTAGAAATCGGATTGAAAATACGATTCATGTTTTTTGTATGAAGAAAAAACGGTTTTCAAAACTGCCCTTAAACGGCTTACATTTTGCCAAAAATTTAACCTGGGCCATGGTACTCGTGTCCATAGCTTTCCAACGGTATATCGCAAGCCCGGTTTGGGTAATGTTTGCAGAAGTTCAACCTAGCACTGGCGAAAGTTCTGGCTGAACAACTCAGGCAGTAAAATTGCAACAGACGCAAGTTCATCATGTCCCGAGAGCAAATCCGCCAACCAGTGAGATTCCTATTTAAAACGGGCATTTAGTTGCTAAAAACAGTTTCCAGATTACACTTACATCACATAGAACATGACTGACTAGAATAATTCGCGCGGGGAGACACGGTTGCGAAGATAGCCCGAAGGTCGGGTTCCTTTAGGGGGAAGTTCATGTTCTGTAACTGAGGAAGTTCAGGTTGTGATCAGAAGAGTGTTTATATATATAGAGTAGCACTATTCTAATCCCAGGATTAGAATAACTATTTGGATCATGACGCGCCCTATATAGGGCGATCGAGTTGTTACCAAACTGCCGAACCCCAAAAACAAAAACAAAAAAGAGCCACAACCGCTCGTTCTCCACCCGCCTCGATCCCCAATCCTGTCACCGATCTCTGCTCCAACAGGACCACCGCGCCAGCTTTCTCGGCCGTTGCGGCCACCCGCCAGCTTCCCCGGCCACCATGCCTCCCACCTCCCAACACGCCCATCTCTTCCACCTCCGAGACGAACGGATCATGTAGCCGCCGTTACCTCCAACCCCCACTGCGCCAGCGGGCGGTGCGGCAACCGAGCAAACCCGGCCTGCCGCGTCCCCCGAGCTCTCTCGATGTGTCGCGGACACCGCCTCCCTGTAGCGCGCCTCTGCCGACGTCGTCTCCCTGATGCACGCCGCCACCGCACGGCCCCCATCCCGCCTTGCGCGACTCCCCAATAGAACCGCCGCCATGGCCGCATCCTCCAGCTCCACCATGCCGTTGTACTCCAACGATTCCAGTTGCCGCCGTTCACCACTACCACGCGAGGTAAGCTGGATCCCAGCATCTTGCTCATCCCTATCGCAACCAGAGTGGTCACAGCCATGGCTCCTTGCAGGCCGTAGCTGTAGCTCAACCTACCTTGTGACGTGGCTCCTGGCGAGATGTGTGCGTGCTACGTGCGGTTTTTGACACTGGTCGAAGTTCATCTAGTAGTTTCTATGAGACGTCCAAGTCTCACTGGCCAAAAAGTTAAGTTAAGATCTCAACCGTGGGTTAGAATGTACTCACATTTGCTGGCCGGGTTTGCAACAGTAAAATTACTAGTGTGAACGTGTGAGTCCTTGCATTGCATATCCCCCCATTTGGTGTGTTTTTTCTATACAGTACCTGAAACTTTGATCGCTCCCATTAGTTAGTTGCTAGTCTATGAAGTCTGAAGCGTGTGTTTACAACTAGAGCCAAAGTTTCAGATGGCATCACACTAGAAAAATTGCTGGTGAAAAATCTCTAAACATGTACATTGCAATATTTGAAAAGGCTTGAATCTTTATTGCTTAACAACTGTTGTTCTCTATTATAATTTTTGTTATGCATTCTTCAGTGGGAGCTACCACTGAACATAATCCATGGAGTCCATGCTATCATGCACATTTGTGAAATTACTTCATACTCATTATTATTTCATTGTGGGTATTGGACGCATGACTTCATGTATCCACAGTTTATTTTTCCGCTTAATTTCAAACAAAATGTTTTAATACTATTCTGATTCATGTGCCTTGTGCATGCATGTCCTCCGTAGCACACAAGGTGCTTGTCTTAATACCTTAGTACCTCCACCACAAGAAAAATGTTAGTATGTAGAATATCTTATAAAACAAATGTAGTATGCAAATATCACATGCAAAAATGTGTTTTGTGTGTGGTCGTGTGCCAACACCACAAGTTCGGATGAGGGGAAGCAATAAAATGGAACCTAAAAATGTTCATTGCAACACGTTTGAATAAAAAAGAGGAACACAACATCAAAATATTTCACAGTGGAAGGTCAAATTAAAATAACAAAAATAGTTCAAAATTTTTTAATTAGAAAATAGATTTCCCTTGTTTCTAAAAAACTAGAAGTCCATATAAGGTAAACGGACCAGATCGATGTTTTACTATAAAACTCAAAATTTTCCCGCTACTAAAGAATAAAACCAAGAAGTCCAAATAATAAAAGTATCTTGGTGTTAATGGAAAACCCAGGTTTACCCCGTTTCTAAAGAAACCCAGAAGTTCAAAATAAAAAAACGAAGAGGTTCGATGTTTATAGCGAAACTCGGATTTCTTCCATTACTAAAAAATAAATCAAAAAGTTCAATTTAAAATAACAAGAGTAGTTTGATGTTTATACACCTAAAACAAATCAAGCTTCACCAACTTCTCTCTATTCCTCGAAAAAAATAAAAGTATGAAGTTTAATTAAAAAAACTGTTTGACGCTTATTTAAAAACCATATTTTCTCCTAAGAATAAAACTAAGAAGTTCAAAATAAAATACCAAAGAAGTTCAAAGTTTATAAAAAACTCAAAAAAAAAATCGTTACTAAAGCATAAAATGAAGAAGTTCAAATTAAAATAAAAGAAACACCTAAGAAAAGTTTAAAAAGAATCTTCCATTCTTTAAAAAAACTAGAAGTTCAAACTAAAAATAATGAAGTGGATCGATGTTTATTAGAAAATATAGGATTTTACCATTTTTTATAAAACACACATATCCGTCATTATTGAAGAATTAACCATGAAGTTCAAATTAAAAAAAAGAGACAAATTTAATGTTTATTTAAAAATAAAAAACAATTCTTCAAAAATAAAAATGTGAAGTTCAAATTAAAATAACACAGAAGTTCAAAGTATATTAAGACCTAGGATTTACATGTTCGAAAAACAAAAAAACAATGTCATTTTTGGCCTTTTTGAAGACAACTCATAAAGGGCGATGAATTTTGAAAAAAAAAACTCTCCACATGCTCAACAAGTAAAGTTGCACCTCTTCGGTGGCTTTCTAATGGTATATGTTTTACTCAATTTCAATGAGTGTTTTACGAGTTATTGGTAAGAAAACATAGAGAATTCAAGGTGAAAACGACCAGTGGTTCAACTAGAACATGGAGTGTGTTTAGTATAAAAATAAAATAAAAAGGCAAAGTCTAAAAAAGACTTTTGCTAGAAGTTCATGTGGTCAGTCCACGAAAGTTCAAAAAATCTTGTAAAGGAGATTCACCTTGTACTTGTGCAAAAACACACAATTTTTTTTGCGTTTTGTGTTTGAAATTAATTCTCTCAATCCATTACAAATTTGAAACAAAAATGATTTACATGAAATTAGTTTCTTCTATTCAACAACTTTCCAATGGGTATATCTTATGCTCTATTTCAAAATAAACGGTTAAAACAAATTTGTATATGTTGTTCAAAAAGAAAAGTTTAACCGTATTAGAAAAAGTTGCGTCTTTTCAACAGGTTTTTAGAAAAGGTATATCATTTGTGCAACTCCAATAAACGGGCGAGGAATTACGAACAAAAATACATGACAAAAGTTCAAAGTGAAAACATCGGGAAGTTCAAATACTACACGGAATGCATTTTAAGATGAGAATAAAAAAGTTAGAGCGGTTCGATGTCTATAAAAAACTCAGATTTTTCCATTACTAAAGGGAAACAGAGAGAAGTTCAAATTGATAACACCCGAAGTTCACGTACTGCATGGTGTATGTGTCTGTATGAGAAAAAATGAATAAAAAACGAAGTCTAAAAATGTTGTTGCTAGAAGTTCAAGTGCTAAGCCTGAGAAAGTTCAAAAAGTTCCTCCTATTCAAAAACTTTCCAAGATTATATAATATTCTTATTTCAAATAAAGGGTTAATACAAATTGGTGTATCTTGTTCAAAACAAGAGTTAAACCATGTTAGAAAAAGTTGCGTCTTTTCAATAGGTTTCTAATGGTATATAATTTGTGCAACGCCGACGAAACAGATGAGTAATCGCGAACAAAAATACGTGACAGAAGTTGAAGGTGAAAACAACGAGCAGTTCAATTACTAACGGTATGCATTTCGGAAGAGAATAAAAGAATACAAAACTAAAAGCCTACAAGGTTTGTTGCAAGAAGTTCACGTGCTCCACCCTGCATGGATTGAAATTTATATTACGAGACTCCGACCTTCAATTACATGTCAAAAAAGAGAGGGAAAAACAACATCGCGTTTGCCATTTTTAAAACTGCTCTCAAACGACAACGAATTTGTAACACCTGTCTACATGAAAAAGTTTCTCCTATTCATAAGCTTTCTAACGGTATATTATATGCTACATTCTGATGTATGATTTAAAAGTTTCATGTATACCAACTAAAACATGTTTTAATGTATTGAAAAAATTCTTTTGAACCGTCACGAGTATGAAAAAATGATCAACACGGGAAAGTTGCGTGTTTTCAACAGCTTTCCATCGGTATATCATTTGCTCAATTTCGGTAAGTGGTTGGGGACTTACGGGCAAAAGACAGCACGTGAAAACAGAGTGAAGTTCAAACAGAACTGCTCCAGAAGTTCAACCTCTTCAAGCAATGCATTTTCGGAGACTCTGTTTTCACGATGAAGGCAGAACGCATGATCTCAGAAGTTCAGATTGATAACAGCCAAAAGTTCACGTACTACACGGTGTGCATTCTATATTAAAAAAGAATGAAAAAGCAAAGGCTAAAAGTTTTGTTTCTAGAAGTTCAAGTGCTCGGCCCGAGAAAGTTCAAAAATTCTTGTGAGAGAGGTTGAACAAAAATACGTGATAGAAGTTCAAGGTGAAAACAACGGGAAGTTCAATTACTACACAGAATGCATTTCAGATAAGAATATAAGAATGGAAAACAAAAAGATTAAAAGGTTTGTTGCAAGAAGTTCACGTGCTCCTCTTAGCAAAGTTCAAAATTCATGTGCGAGACGTCTGCCGTTCATTTACATGTTGAAAAAAAAAAAACAACGTTGTTTTGCCATTTTAAAAACTACTCTCAAACGGCAACGAATTTGTGACACCTGTCTGCATGAAAAACTTGATGCTATTCATAAGCTTTCCAACGTTATATTATGTGTTACATTTCGATGAACAGTTTAGAATTTTCATGTATACCGTTTAAAACACATTTTTATGTATTAAAAAATTACTTTTGAACCATCGCGAGTATGAAAAACTGATCAACACGGGAAAGTTGCGTGTTTTCAACAGCTTTCCATCGGTATATCATTTGCTCAATTCCGATAAGTGGTTTGGGAGTTACGGGAAAAAAAACAGCACGTCAAAAACAGAGTGAAGTTCAAACAGACATTCCCCAGAAGTTCAACTACTTCACGCAGTGCATTTCCATTCGCGATAAAGACAGAAATCATGATCTCGCCATTTTCTAATTTACTTCAAAACGGCAGGAATATAATTTGTGTAAGTTCAAGTCCTCGGTCGGAGAAAGTTAAAAAAATTATTTTGAGAGAGGTTTGTACAAAAGGAATATTATTTGTGTAACACTGACGAATGGATGAGAAAATTACAAACGAAAATACGTCACAGAAGTTCAACGTGACAACAGGAGGAAGTTCACCTACTACACTGAATGAATTTCAGATGAAAAACTTTTAAAATCATTGCGAGTATGAAAAAATGATCAACACGGGAAAGTTGCGTGTTTACAGTAGCTTTCCATTGGTATATCACTTGCTCAATTCCGGTGAGTGTATGGAGAGCTACGAGCAAAAAAAGCATGTGAAAAAATAGAGTGAAGTTCAAGTAGACATGCCGAGAAGTTCAAGTTCTTCACGCGGTGCATTTTCGAAAGATCTGTTTCGTGATAAAGGCAGAACGCATGATCTGGGCGTTTTCAAAATTACTTGAAAACGGCTAGGAATCAGAGAAAACTATCTACATGAAAAAGTTTCACATTTTCCGTAGCTTTTCAACGGTATATTATTTGCCCCATTCCGATAAAGTTTGTAGAAATTATGGCCAAAAAACATTTTTAGCCATTTTCAAAATTGACTTAAAACCGCAAGGAATTGGGAAAAACAATATATACCAAAAAGTTTCGAATTCCCTCAAGATTTCCAACGCCATATCATTTGCTGCATTTGGATATACAGTAAAAAAATTAGCTCGAAAATACGATCTCAATGAAACTTGTACCGTTTTCTAAATTACTTTTAAACCGTTCAAAATTAGAAAAAACTTTCAACATGAAAAAGTAGCGCATTTTCATAAGCTTTCCAATGCCATATTGTTTGCCTCATTTGGATTAGCCGTTTAGAAGTGGCATCGAAAATACGAACTCGGTTGTTAGGTTTGCAAAATTTTACAATTTTCCAAATTACTATTTAACCATAGGGAATTAGAGGAAACTTTCAACATGTGGAAGGAGCAGTTTTGCAGCAGCTTTCCAACGCCATATTATTTGCCTCATTCCGATAAATGGTTTAGAAATGGGATCGAAAATATGATTCACTTTTTTGTATGAAGAAAAATCGGTTTTCAAAACTGCTCTTAAAACTCTTACATTTTGCCAATAATTTAACTTGGGTCATGATACTAGTGTCCATAGCTTTCCAACGGTATATCGGAAGCACCATTTGGGCAATGTTTGCGAAAGTTCAACCAAGCACTCGGGGAAGTTCAGGTCGAACAACTTAGGCAATAAAATTGCAAACATACGCATGTTCATCACGACCCGCGAGCAAATCTGCCAATGAGCGGGATTCCTATTTAAAACGGGCATTTAGTTGCTAAAACCGTTTGTAGATTACACTTACATCACATAGAACACGACTGATGAGAATAGTTCGAGTGGGGAGACACGGTTGCGAAGATAGCCCGAAGGTCGGGTTCTTACGGAGAGATGTTCGGGTTGTGTAACTCAGGAAGTTCAAGTTGTGATTAGAATAATATTCTGATCCCGTGATTAGAATAGTGTTTATGTGTTTACGTGTGTGTATATATATATGTGTGTGTGTATATATATATATATATATATATATATAGAGTGGGTCTATTATGATAACACCCCTTAAGACCTTATTCTACACATCAACCACGCTTATTCTGCTAACACTATCGAACTGTCCCGTAGCTACAAACTACACCGCAACACTATCCCACCTTATCTTCTTATCCACCAAATCCTCCTTCTCCACGACCTCCATGTCCCCCACGAACCCCCGCTTCAGCTCGCCCACTCCCCATCGCCGCCGGGTCGCCTCCTACCCTCGCACCACCGCCCCGCCTCCTACCCCGAGCCGCCGCCCCGTCTCCTTCCCCAGCGTCGCCGCGCCGCCGCCTCGCCTCCTACCCCCGTGCCTCTGCCCCGCCTCCTTCCCCAGCGCCGCCGCGCCGCCTCCTACCCTCGCACCGCCGCCCTGCCTCCTACCCCGCCTGCTTCCCCCGCGCCACCACGACGCCTCCTTCCCCCGCGTCGTCGCCGCCGGGATCCACTCCAGCCTTCTCCTATGAGCCCGCCACCAGATCCATCCATGGGGAGGGCTGGGGGTGACCACGCTGGGTCAGGCCGGCTCTACCGCCGCCGACCGTCACCAGAATCGGTGAGGTGGGGGTTGGCCATGGCCGGCGACCTCCCCGCATGCAGTCCAGATTAGGGGGCGTGCAGTGCTGTGCGTGCAAATCAGTTCGGCTGTAAGTGTGTTGTACTTGACTTTTTTCTTCAAGAAATTTGTTTGCTGCAAGTGCGTTGTAGTTGACTTCACAAGTGGCTGCCTTCCCCGACAGCCAACGCCTCATGCAAAAACCACGGCCATGGCGCTCCTTCCCCTCCCCTTCTGTGATGCGCGAGGCATGCAGTGCGGGCGGCGATGCCGTGCAGTTTGTCGTGTGCATCCCTTCCATAGTTGTTGCTGTTCAGAGAAAAAATGATGAGTAGTTTGTGTGCAGTGCGGTTCGCCTGAGCCTGGATCATCTGCCACATCCGCTGGGCACAGCCTTTGCTCGCCAACGCCGCGCCACTGAGGCCTGCAAGCATGTAGACCTCGCTCGGGCTAGATCCACTACTAGGCCTTGCCCAGTGCGGCTCAGTTGGTGCACAAGTGCAGTCCTTTTCTTTTTTTGCGTGGATGCTACATGTACTCGTTTAAGTTTTGTCGGTTCACTTGTTGCTATTACTAGATGAGCAGGAAAAGTACTTCGTGGAGCTCCCATGGTGCTCGCATGACACGCCCGTGCCATTCACTTGGCTCGCATGGTGATACATGGTGCGGTTTAGATCGTAGCATGTGGTTTGGAGCATATGAGCATGCAGTGCAAAAATGATGCATTTTGTGTTTTGAGGATTTTATGTATACAATTTACAAGGGCTCATTTGAATGCAGTTCGCGACAAGACATGTGTTCAAAAATGCAGTTTGGAGCATGTGCACATGCAGTGCGGGCGATGCTTTTTGTACATGAGGATTTTATGTATAAAAATTATATGGACTGATTTGATTGCAGATCACTGCGAAACATGGCATTGTTCGGAGTTCAACATGCAGTTTGGAGCTCGTGGACATGCAGTGCAAATGGTGTTTTTTTGTGTTTAATGATTTTTTGTATAAAAGTTAAAGGTGGCTTTATAAAAGTGAAGAAAAACTCCTCTGTGGTACACTTGTTAAACAGAAACAAAAACATGTCAAGAGAAGCTCGCCGGGCCATCGCCGACTCCCCAAGCAGTACACTTCCGTACTGTCAGCACCGGCTACAGCAACGCTCCAATTTTTGCCGTTCACTTTTTTGTTTACATATTGAAGGACATCTGTGTTAATTGCAAAAGTTGCCCACTTTGGCAAAACAGCCGAAAAAAAGAAAACTACAATGCAGTGCACTTCGAGGGACTCCACGGTCCACTTCTCATAAAAAGAAAAGATGTTTCCCAATTCATGAAGTACGCTTTGGCTCTTTTCAAATAAACAACATGCAGTTTACACTCCTCCCTTGTCCAAATAGGTTAATCAAATGGAAATTAGAAAAAACAAAAAATAGGGTAAATAAAAAAGAAATATAATAAAGACCAAAAAAGATGAAGCTCACTAGCTCTCACCATGCAGCTCGGATGCATTTATAAAAAAAATAAAAAAATGACAAAAAAATGATATGGTTCAACGTTTCACTTAGACTCGTGTTGCGTTTCACGGGGGGGGGGGGGGGGGGGGGGGGGGGGGGGGGGGGGGGGGGGGGGGGGGGGGGGGGGGGGGGGGGGGGGGGGGGGGGGGGGGGGGGGGGGGGGGGGGGGGGGGGGGGGGGGGGGGGGGGGGGGGGGGGGGGGGGGGGGGGGGGGGGGGGGGGGGGGGGGGGGGGGGGGGGGGGGGGGGGGGGGGGGGGGGGGGGGGGGGGGGGGGGGGGGGGGGGGGGGGGGGGGGGGGGGGGGGGGGGGGGGGGGGGGGGGGGGGGGGGGGGGGGGGGGGGGGGGGGGGAATTAGAGAGAGTGTTCTACATGAAAAAGTTGCGCCTCATCGATATCTTTTCAATGGCGTATAATTTGAATCATTCTGACCAGCGGTTTGTAAAAATTTCGCAAAAAAACGGCCGTTGTCACTCGTTGTCAGCCGCACGTTTTTCAAAATTAATTAAAAACCGTAAGGAATCGCGAAAACATTTCAACATATGAAAGTTGCGCCTCGTCCGTAGCTTTCCAACGGCGTATCGTACGCCTTGTTTCGACAAACGGTTCAAAAACTGTAGTGAAAACAGTACCGAAAATTGCAATAAAATAAAAAAAACTGAATTCCGCGATTTAGTAAATTTAAAACTGCTCTTAAACCGTAACGAATTAGAGAAAATAATAGATATGAAAAAGATGCGCCTCGACGATATCTTTCTAACGGTGTATCATTTGCTTCATTCCGATGAGCGGTTTAGAAGAAAAAAAGGCAAAAAAACGCTCGCTGACACTCGTCGTGCGCCGTACCGTTTTCAAAACTGCTCTTAAATCGTGAGTAATCTCGGAAAGTGTTCAACATGGCGAAGTTGCGCCTAATCCATAGCTTCTCAACGGTATATTACACGCCTCGTTCCGATAAACGCTTAAAAAACTAGAGCAAAAAGGTACCAAAAAAACATCGCGTGCAGTTTTTTCCGACACGAAGTTCACTAGTCTCTGTATTGCAGTACCCCTGCTAGTGAAAGTGCAGTGCCCTCGCGTTGAGCGTGCAGTGCGGAAGTGTTATCAGAATAGTTATTCTGCTAATATTAGCAGAATAGACCGAGAGAGAGAGAGAGATGGAGCTAGGAGGTGGTGCGAGAGGCCTACTAGATAGGGGGAGGAGTGTGCGATTGTGAAATCCATGAAAAGAGGGACGAGAGTTTACACGTGTGTGGGACCGTATGAGAGACACGAGGCATGGACAGTGAAAGGAGGAGATGGAAAGTGTGTGTGTGTGTGTGTGTGTGTGTATATGGTAGGCAGACATCGCTACAGAGGTTTATCGACCAGTGTGTGTCGGAAAGAAGGAGTTGTGGAGACCGTGAGAGAATGACCTAAAGAAAAAAAATTGAATGTACGTGATGGATAGAATGCTGAGGGAGGGGAGGGCGATGAGGGTGTGTGCATGCACGAGAGAAAGTTAGTGCTAGCTACAAAGGTTAGAGGATTGTGGGGGGGGGGGGGGGGGGGGGGGGGGGGGGGGGGGGGGGGGGGGGGGGGGGGGGGGGGGGGGGGGGGGGGGGGGGGGGGGGGGGGGGGGGGGGGGGGGGGGGGGGGGGGGGGGGGGGGCGCGTGGTGTGGTTTTGGACATATATACTATAATGTGATAATGTGTGGCGTTTGCAACTCACAACTAAATATTGAACAATCTAAACCACATTATATATCGAACAATCTCACATTTTATTTGAATTTGTGATAATGTGTGGCATTTGCAACTCACAACTAAATATCGAACAATCTAAACCACACTATATATCGAACAATCTCACATTTTATTTGAATTTGTGATAATGTGTGGCATTTGCAACTCACAACTAAATATCGAACAATCTAAACCATACTATATATAGAACAATATTACATTTTATTTGAATTTTTGATAATGTGTGGTGTTTGCAACTCACAGCTAAATACTTGTAGGCGTAGGGGGCGGGGCACCATACATTATATGATAAACACATTATACATATGAGACATGGTTTAGATTATGAAGATCTAGCTAGAGCTTGAAATGTACTATGATTTGAAATCAACATAAAGTGGATTCAAAAATTGAGTTCGAGTACATATAGTACACATAGTTCATATCTAACTCGACAATAATCATGTGGTGTGATGTGAAGATAATATACAAGCGATGGTTTAACTGTTGACAATAATGATGATTGTAGATCTTACTAAAATAGAGAAACAAATTCAAATGGTTTAACTTGAAAACAATCATGATTGTAGATCTTATTCAAATAGAGAAAAGAATTCAAATTTAGTTCCTATTGAAGCCGTAGTATATATGTTTGGAATGCACTAAAATGTTCATTTGAGTAGCAGGTTGCATGCATTATTCACGTAGCAAAATATTTTAATTGAACATAACATGGATCTAAAGTTTTGAATCGCATTTGTAGTGCGAATTGATTTGGTACAGTACGCGGGACTAGACTCTCTTGTGTTGTGCGAATTGATTTCTTTTTGGTTTTTTCGTCGAGGGAAGTGCGAATTGATTTGCTACAATACACACGTTAGGATTGTCCGGAAATTTCAACCCACGCCTTGTTATCCCGAAATTTTAAGATATCTCTTTGTCTCGTTGTGCTCCTTAAATTCCCTCCATCTCAACCCGCGCCTTGCTATCCCAAAATTACAACGCGCGCGAAAATTCCCACCTCCTGCGAAATCCTGACACGCAAAATTCCCATGATACCCCTGAACCGAAAGACCAACCTAGTTCAAATTGGTTGGGCTACTTTCGTAACTTACCTCACATTTCGGACGAGCATGTCCCTAAGCCATGGTTCCCCCTCCCATCCCCTCCACCCCCCATTCGAACACCAAGGACGCGAAAACCCACGAAGCCCCAGACCCTCCTCCGTCCCCCACCCAGCCGGAGCCTCTTCCCCGACAACATCGTCCACCGCAACAGCTCAACGGGGGGGGGGGGGGGGGGGGGGGGGGGGGGGGGGGGGGGGGGGGGGGGGGGGGGGGGGGGGGGGGGGGGGGGGGGGGGGGGGGGGGGGGGGGGGGGGGGGGGGGGGGGGGGGGGGGGGGGGGGGGGGGGGGGGGGGGGGGGGGGGGGGGGGGGGGGGGGGGGGGGGGGGGGGGGGGGGGGGGGGGGGGGGGGGGGGGGGGGGGGGGGGGGGGGGGGGGGGGGGGGGGGGGGGGGGGGGGGGGGGGGGGGGGGGGGGGGGGGGGGGGGGGGGGGGGGGGGGGGGGGGGGGGGGGGGGGGGGGGGGGGGGGGGGGGGGCGCCTCGTCTTTCGCACCACCTCCATTCCCACAGCACCGTCTTCAGCTGCACCACCAGAAGAGCAGCACCATCACCGATTCCTCGGATGAAGCTGAGGCCTAATCGGCGCCACCAAAGAGGTTCTACACTAATCGCTGCATTTTCTTCTTGATTCAATCTCACGGTGCTGCCGACGCACGGTCCCGAGCCGCAATGGCGTGGCTCCATCTACGGCGGCATCGCCGGACACTTCCTCCACGGCGTCGCTCCCTCGGTGGTGATGTCCACATCAGTCGGAGCTGCTGCTGCTCTGGCTCTCGCTGGCCTTGCTGCTGCTGCTTTGGCTTGCACTCGCGTTGCTGCTCTGCTCATGCTCTCGGTCCCCTGCCTGGTCTGCTCTGGCTCTTACTCGCACTGCTGCTCTTGCTCTTGCTCTCGCTCCCCTGCGTGATCTGCTCTGACTCTTGCTCGCGCTGCTTCTCTTGCTCTTGCTTGCGTTGTTGGTCTACTCTTGCTCGCGCTGCTGCTACACGAGCAGCTTCGGCTCTCGCTCTCGCTCCTGCTGCTGCTACCCGAGATGCTGCTACATGACCAGCTGCCCCGGCTCTCGCACGTGCTGCTGCTCTGCCCCAACTGCTCTCTGGTAATACAGTCCCTGCTAGAGCGGTTAACGGTTTAGATCACTACTACTCTGCCACTAGTGCTGGAGCGGCCAAGACTATTAGTGCACTGCTTTTCTGCTACTAGTGCGTTCAGTTTCGACAGCAAAATTCAGTTTCGACAGCAAAAATTAGTTTTGACAGTAAAATTCAGTTTCGAGAGTTAAATTCAATTTTGACAGTTAAGTTCAAAGATGAGTGGCTGATGTATTTTTACATCTAGCACTTTTTGGTTATGTATTTTACATCATCTATCGGAGATGCTATTAGAATACCACTTCAGGTTAACATTGTCTCTCTTGTCCTGCTTTAGCCTCGCCGTCGTACACCTCACCGGAGCTGCTCCAACGACGAAACCCTCCATCATAGTGGAGCAGTACCCTTGGCTCCATCTCTACGCGCCTAAGATCTTCTTCCCCTCCTCCGACTGCCACATCAGCCGCAGCATCCTCAGCGACCAACCCAATGATGCTGAGATCGACATGGCTTCGCCAAAGTGGTTGTACACTTGCTGCATCGCTTTTTTACTCTACATGTTATATATATTGTCCACTAAGCAAGCGTAGTAACGTGAAATACGATTAGTTTCTCCTATATAACGAGCAGTCAGGTACCAAGCAACTTAGCTATCCGTGATGGACTCTCTCCAAAGCCATCATTATTTATTTCTGCATGTTTGAGCTGTGCATGTGTAGATGGGCCTGGGAGTTGAGTTAGTAGGGAAGTGGCCTGGGTCCAAAGTAGTACAAGTCGCACAAAAATATTTTTGGAATGTAGGCTTTTGCCTGTCCATGCCTGCCTACTAGAATTGCCAGTGGTTGAAAGGAAAAGTGAAGGAAAAACATAGGGGGGGGGGGGGGGGGCCTATGGTACTACTATTAATGCATTTGGTTCAAAGGAATGGAGCAAAGGAAAATTGTAGGAATTGTTCCTTTGGTGTCACTTTCAAAGAAAAAACGTAGGAATTGTAATATCCACTTGGCCCTCCTTTTCAAATTCCTATTCATGAAGAACAAGACTAAGTGATAGTAGCATAATAGCATTATAATTGTAAATTTTCTTGTGGTTTGACTTAATTTGACCATGCTTCTTTGCATTCCTATGACCTTCCAATTCCTGTGAACCAAACACCCAGATTGACAGAAATCCTGTGATTTTAAATTCTCTGTTTTGCACATGCATTCCTATCCTGTGTATTTCCTATCCCTGCGTTGTTAGAATCCTCCAATTCAAATGAGCCCTTACAGAATTACTTCTCTTACAGATAGTTGTCAAAGAAAACCTTGTGTGGTTTGTCCCGCTCCTGCTGCGCCTCGTCCACCCCAGCTCAGCTACTCCAACGACAGAAGGGTCCACCACAGCAGGGATCCGCCCTCCAGACTGTCTTTTGCTGCCTCAGATCTTCTTCCCCGCCGCCGGTAGCCACACCAACTGCATTACCATCATCAACTGAGAAGATGACCTCGAGGACTACACGGGTTAGCAAGAGAGGTCGCACTCTTTTGTGTCTGCTTACATTATGCATCTCTTAATATTACATGCTACTTTGTCGTCCTGTTCACCGATTAGACTCCGAGTCAGCTCCAAACTGATGCTCAAACTTGAGTTTTTAAATGGTTGTGGGGTACATATCGGGGCCGCAATCAATAGTATCTTTCTACTATCTGGTTAATCTCTGGTGTCTAGTATGAGGTTCATGTTGGGTGGGAAACAAACAGTAAAGAAGCCATTATCTGTATTTTTTAACTAAAGCCATTATCTGCCTGCTATCATTGGTTTTGGGTCTATCCACAGGTTGCTACCATCACTCTGGATTTCTGCATGCACTCCTGACATAATCTCACTATGTTTTATTCCTATGAATGTCAGTTATTATACACAATGGAACTGAACATGTAGAGCAAAAGAGACGAGCCTTGCGCGGCAATAAAATTTCATGCAAACGTTGCTCCATGGTGGGTGCAAAGGCAGCCCCCTCCACCCATTTTAGATTGTAATCAAGAGGAATATAACTGTTCTGAGGGGGATTCAGATTGAGCAGACCACTCCTATTTACCCCCCTAAGGTCTTCGCTCTAACTTGGCATGCTGATGTTGGTCATATCATGCATATGGTGCCTTGCATTGCTTACTTTATACATCAAATATGTCGTCTGCTTAGTTTAGACATGCTTTGTGTGAATGTCATATGTTTAGCTTCTATATCGTATATGTGAATTATGCAACTCCATCTTGTTTAGTTTCTATATCGTATATGTGAATTATTCAACACCATCTTGTTTAGACAGGCATCATATATGTGAATTTTGCAATGCCATCCAGCTTAGCCAGTCATCTTATATGTGAATTATATCACGCCATACTTTTTTTTCATCACGTATTACATTTGTCAACAATGTTAGTACATTCAACTACTCTTCGTGTGCATCAGCCATTTGACACGATGATGGAAAAATATGGAGTGAAAAAAAGGTCTTCAGAGCAGACTATGCTATCTGATGAAGCGCATATCTCACTGGTTACGGATAGCTCCTCAGAGGAGGATTCAGAGACAGATGACCAGTCCTATTCCCCCCCCCCCCCGAGGTGTATGCTCTAACTTGGCAGGGTTATGTTGCTCATATTGTGCGTATGGTGTCTTGCATTGCTATGTCATTTTCTTAGTTTAGACATGCTTTGTGTGAATGCCACCTGTTTAGTGTCTAATTACCATATATGTGAATTCTGCAATGCCATCTTGTTACAAGACATTATATATGTGAATTATGCAATGCTGTCTTGTTGCAAGGCATTATATATGTGAATTATGCAATGCCATGCTGTTTAGCCAATAATCTTATATGTGAATTATATCATGCTATCCTTTTTATGTGTTACGTATTCCATTTGTCGACAACGTTTGTATATTCAACTACTCTTCCTGTGCATCATCCATTTGAAGCGGTGATGGAAGTATCTAGAGTGAAAACAAGGTCTTCAGAACATACAATGCTACCTGCTGAAGCAGACATCTTGCTGGTTACATATAGCTCCTCAGAGGAGGATTCAGAGACAGATGACCAGTCCTATTTCCCCCCTGAGGTCTATGCTCAAACTTGGAAGGGTTATATTACTCATATCATGCATATATTGTCTTTCATTGCTTAGTTTTTACATCATATATGTGATTGCCATCTGCTTACTTGCTTAGTATATAAATCATATATTTGAATTATATCATGCCATCATGTTTACATATACAGCATCTATCTGAATTATGGCATGCCAACCCATTTAATAAAGACATCATATAGTTATATCATCTCATCTTGTTTAGTGTTTACAGTCATCATATTTTGAATTATGTCATTCTATCCGTGAATTATATCATGCGATCATGTTTCCATAGGCGGCATGTATGTGAATTATGGCATGCCAACCTATTTAATAAACACATCATATAGTTATATCATGTCATCCTGTTTACATAGTCATCATATTTTGAATTATGTCTTTCTATCTTGTTTAGTTAGCCATCATATATGTGAAATTGTGCCATGCTATCCTGTTTAGTTAGCCATCATATATGTGAAACTGTGTCATGCTATCCTGTTTGGTTAGACAACATAAATGTGAAGTATTTCATGCCCTCTTTTATTCCCCACTATGCATTGCACCTGTCTATCATACAATGCCTATACATTCAATTACTTTTCTTGTTTATCGGCCATTTGAATTGGAGGGGGTGATGGTAGTATCTAAGGGAGTAACAACACGGTCTTCAGAAAAGATAGTGCTAACAGTCAATGCAGATAGAACCACAGTTATACTTGCCCAAGAACCAGCCCCACCACACATAACCCAGACTCTCACAGATTATACACCTACCCAGTTGGACAGAGAACTAGCGACACCCCTTCTAACCCCAACCCTAGCAGATAGTAACCCAGTTCTAGTTGACACAGCACTGTGTCCACCACAGAGCACCCAAACACGAGCAGTTAGTAAGGCAACTACAGTGCCCAAAGCACGAGACCACCACTCTGAATCCCAACTCAACGCTTAAAGTAGAAGAAGAATTGTTCTCAGGTCAGGTTCTGTAGCTATGGTTCATACTCCTCTGCTCTTGCATCACTGTATTTACTCATACCAACTATTTTCAAATTTGAAGGATGGAATTGAAACTCCAATGGCGCAATAGGTATGTTTTAAACCTGTTTCTTTAACTCATTTCCTGTTGTAAAATGCTCTATGTTGATTTCAGTTTCAATTGAATAAACAATTATGTTCTCATGTCATGCACATTACAAGTGTTGTTATTGTTGTGTAGTTTCCCACACTTATATTCTATCAATGCTGCTTTGTCTTAAACATATATTATTTGAACTGTGTCTCTATCTTGATTGGCAACAAAAATAAGAATGATATAGACCATACAGTGAACATGGTACATAGATATATGTTCGTTTCATGCGGTTATCATGTCCACTTTACTACTGAACTGATTTACCAAAATGAGTTTCATATACAACATGGTAAACCTGTGATGTGTCTGCTTGTTTCGCTTTTAGAATGCGGACAAAATATTGGAGAAGAGTACCCCGTTATGGAATGGTAAAGGAAGTAATGCAGATAAGGTTCAAGATAGTGAGACATCCCTGTTGGTCTCCAAGAAAGCTGATAAAAACTATCTTGACGACAGTGAGACAACCCCAAAGTCATGTCTTGATGTAGTGTTCGAGTTACTAGCCGCTACTGCTGGCACAAGCTTTTCGAACTCCCTGCTTGAATCAGTTCGTCTTCTTGATTCTCAACTTCAAGTTGAAAGACATCGATCAGATGTGCTACGACACGAAGTCAAGCCGAAGGACTGAGGAAGTCCCTGCAGAATTCAGATGCATACTTTCTGGTGCAACAGCAAGCACTGGAGGATTTAAGCGCCAAACAAGAGAAAGTCAATAAGCTTGCTAAGCATCTTGCTAGCATGCTGGGTACCCATGATATTGTTTCTTGAGCTCTTCTGAAGTGGTTTCAGTTCTGGACTTTTTTTGCTGCGGCGTTTATTTGCACTGGTCGCCAACTTTGACAACCAGTGTATGTGATATGCTGCTTTGTTCCCTCTATTTGCACTGGTGGCAAACTTTGATGCCTAGTGGATGTAATATGTGTAATTGCCGTAATAGCCTAGCATTAGTTGCTTGCTTGTTTATTTCCTTATTGTCTTGTTTAATTGTTTGCTTGTAGTCACTGCAGTTCTTTTTCCGCGTTTTCGTAGTGGCCACAATAACCTATTTTTTATAACTAGGCCAGAATAACCATGGGCAACATACGGACCATTGTAACCATGGTCCTGCTATAGTGACCATAGGCCTCCTACGGGCCATAGGATCCATGGTCCTTCTAGGGGTCGTATAATCAATGGGCCTTCTACGAGCCGTATGATTGATTGGCCGAACATGGGCCGTGGACCAATAACGGTCCGCAAAATGGGCCGTAAATGGGCTAGAGTGGAAATCGTGTGTTTATGGCCCGACCATAATGGGTCATTAATAGGGCGAAATGTATAACGAGCTTAATTCTATCGACAGGCATCACGGGCCATTAATGGGACATATTTGATGACGCTATGAAAACAGCCCAACGGGTTAACGGGCCACAAACGGGCTGATTGTAACCACAGACTGAATTTGGCCCACAAGTTGAACAGGCCAGTAATGGACCGTAAGTAACCGAATGCTGGAAATGAGCCCAAGAATAAATGGGCCCTTAGAAGGATGAAAGGTAACATGGGCTGGAAACGGCCCAACGGAATAATGGGCCGTTAATGGGTGTAAAGCGTTACACTGTTCATTATGGGCCAGTTTCACCACGGGCCTTTATCGGGCCCAGAGTTATAAGGGGCCTCGTATGGGCCGAAAGACGTCATGGGCCATACATGGGCCGGAAGTTACAATGGGCTGGAATCATATTGGACGGCCCAAATGACGCTACTGGGCCCAATCCGGATAGGCCATAACGAGCCGTGAGTTAGCGGGCTGTAAATGGGCTATATGCGAACATGCCCTTAACAGGCTTTCCGTGGGCCAGCCCGCTACCTTTTGACCAAGTCAAACGGGCCGGCCTTTTCACCTGAATGGGCCTCTGTTGGGCCGTGCCACATGTCGACGCATCATAGGCGCCTCCCGTCCAATGAGTGGATGACATCTGTCCCAACGCTGAGCCGACACGAGGTTCCTCTAGCCATTGAGAATTTTACACGTGGAAAATCCCCATTGGTCCGGGCTGTTAACGGGTTATCAGATCCAAACTGGAACTCAATAGCTTAACGGCGACCCATTACAGTGGATGCCACGTATCGGTTACCTTTGACGAAAGCACTTCCATATGACACGCCATTTATCATCATGGAAGTGGACACTTCCGTGATGATAATTTTGGTATTGTCATGGAACACTTCTACGATAGCACAGGTATGACTATCTTGATTCTGTCATAAAATCATCATGGATGTACATGCATGACAGAAAACGTGACCTACTGTGACAAACACGTATCATCACGGAAGTGTATTTTTTTTGTAGTGGAGCTAGGGTTAGGAATAATAGCAACTCTGAGAGAGGAGGATGTATGCCGATGTTCACGTCCTTGGAGGGAAGCTACGTCACCGTTTAGAGAGGTGGATGTTACCACGAAGGCACACCAACGCCACGAAGGCTCACCCTATGCTCTCTTTGAGATATCACCACGAAGGCGATTCTCAACCACTAGTGGTAGACCTTGAGGTGGTCTCCAAACCTTTACAAACTTTCCGGAGAAAATCATAATGATATGATTCCTCACCGAAGAGCTCCTACTGCCTAGGAGTCTCCAACCTCTAAGAGTAACAAGATCAAGGGAACCGCTTAAAACTTGCTCAAAATATGAATTCCTTTAGTTGAGAGGAGGGAAGGGGGATGATCTATCTTTTGATTGGAACAACACTCAAGAATCCTCACAAATGCACTCGAGATCTAGGATTTGGTGAGAGCAAGAGAGACTGAGAGAGAAAGGTGTTCTTGAAATCTTTTTACTATGTTGGTCAACCCTCACTCGAGGTGGGAGAAATATATATATATATATATAGTAGTAGTGTGAAAATGGCCGTTGGAGGTCACTTAAGCTGCACAGTTGCCGGACGTCCGAAGGACACCGGACAGAAAAGAAGGACCGGACGTCCGCCCGGAGTCGGTCGTCCGGCCACTGGAGAGTGGAGTGGGTCAGCGCAGCAGCAGAGAGAGCTGGGAACATAGGGTGCGGACGACCAGAGAATGTTGTCCGTCCGGTGCATGGTCGTCCGGAGAGGACCGGACCTCCGTCATTTTGGCTCTTGAGGTGAGGTATCGGATTTCCGGTCACCCAAGGACGCCCAGAAACCAGTCGTCCGGAAGAACCAGAAATCCGTCGATTTCTTACTGGTATTGTGGCACCGGATTTTCGGAGAGCATCGATCATCTGGATGGCTGTGATGCGTCGGTCGTCCGGAAACCTCCAGACGTCCGGACAAGGCAGAGGCCAACATCACAGCCAAGGTGAAAACTCCACTAATAAGTTTTCCTAGATTTTGAGCAAGTCTTTTGCGAGAACCTGTGATCCCCTGTTAATAGTGCGGGATCCCTATACTCACGATGTCGGTGCAACAAACCCTGGGTCTGTTGCCCAGACCGTGCACAGGCCCAAGATCGAGATTACAACATCCAAGACTAGACCAAGCACAAACGAATCAGCTCTTTGAAGAATCAGAGTGCAGATCAAGAAGACCAAGTCAAGCCAGAGAAGCAAGATACCACTAAGGGGAAACCTCCCTTGCCGGGCAGGCGAGCCTGGCGAGGTTGGGGTTACCCCGGAAGCAAGCTTCAAGACCGTCCCGGCAGGCCTGCCGGGGCCTACGGAGGCAAACTACTCCACCAAGGCTCCACCGCGCCACCTCACAGCGACGCAAGTCATCAATCAGTGTGGTGTCAAGCCTCCAAGTGACTAAGTGGCTGTTCTTCACCACATGGTAGCCACTTTCTACAGGAACCACCTCCAAATGACACCCGTCCAGCGACGTGTCACGCAGACAGGAGAGAAGGTGGCCGAACTGCCCGGCAAGCCTTGCCGGGTAGGCCTTGATGTGACACTAAGCGGCACATTTAATGCGCTCTGCCCTATCTGCAGAGTTAGGTATGATAGCATTGTTTGCTATCTAATCAGTGCATAATGACTGATTTACCATTGTGGTGACCCCTTGATCTATAAAAGGAGGCCCGTGGCAACCATAGAAAGGATTCGGACTCTTGTACACTCGTACGCGCGTAGCGGCTCCCGCCCCAAGGAAATCCTGCTGGACTAGAGCGCTGCATTTCCACCACAATCCATTATCAATCCACCAAAGCAGGAGTAGGGTTTTACGCCTCACGGTGGCCCGAACCTGGGCAAAGTCGCCCGTGTGATCTCTGTCGTGTTGCATGACGCTCTCCGCTCTTTGTGCAATGTGCTCATCCCCCTGTCGAACCACAAGGGGCTCATGGCCCCATAGGTGGTCGTGGTTTCCCACGACATCTTTGGCACACCGGGTAGGGGCGAGCGCTTGCGCGAACCAGAGAAGCGTACGTAACGCATCATCTTCATCATCATTTTCTTCGTCAGCGGCTCCATCATCGATGGCGCCCAAGAAGAAACCCGGTGCCGCCGCCCAGATGTCATCCTTGAAGGCCCCACCGCGTGCGACCACCGATGCCGCTGGGGCTACAGGGATGCCTGGGGACGTGGACGCCGCGGGGGATGTGGTCGACGCAGGCGGCAGCGTCACCACCTCCCCTGTGGCTGAAATGGGAGCAGGAGGCACCGGAGAAGGACAACACCAACATCATCCCAGCGGCCACGCTCCACGAGGTACGGGTGGAGAGATCATTCCATTTGCACCTCTCTACCCGGCCGAAGGGCACAGCCTGAGCGGTGGCGCTCGCTCTGGGGTGAATAGCAATCCACCGGCCGCCCCCGCTGCAGGCGGAACCGTAGGACATGCGCCACACATGAAGCAAGCTGACCCAGCCAATGCGTCTAACGGAGCCGCTGGTCCACAAGCGCCTCCACCTCGTCACCACGCCATCTTGCCGACTGGCTCGCGATGACGAGAGCATGACGCAATCACTGCCGGCACCATTAGGAGCCGGGCAACATTACGATCTTCATCGACATCTATGCCAAGCATGGCTTCGGAGGCCATGGCGCGGGCCCAGCTGTTGTTGAGATTTTTGCCGGCAGCCGATCAGATGGATGAATGGAGAGCCACCATTCAGGGACTGATAGGTTTCGCCGAGGCGGGAGGATCGCAGCGAGCTGGCCCGCCATAGCCTCCCCAGGCGACGACAACGGCCCACGCTGCTATCGTGCGGAAGGGGCCACTCCTACGGTGCAGTCCTCTCCACAACAGCCAGCGCGGGAGCCGCGCGACCAAGAACCCGACAACGCCTTGATGGCGGCGTCCGACCCTCGAGCACGTCAAGGCCAACGGCTAGCCCTGGAGGACAGGCAAAGGGAAGGTGTGCGTGTCACCACCGAGCGATGCCACGACACCCACTGCCAGTTCAACAGGTGCGATGGCCCCAACGTCAACGATCCTGCATTCGCCGAAGGTGGGTACCTGCCTTTCTAGGCTGGGTGCCCTACCTTCACCCGTGAGTTGCGGCAAGTCCGTTGGCCATCCGCTCGCATGTTCAAGCCAGAGATACCAGAGAAGTATGATGGGAGACTGAACCCGGCAGAGTTCTTGAGCATCTACACGATTGCTGTTCAAGCTACCGGGGGAAGGGATGAGAAGGTATTCGCCAACTACTTCCCTTTGGCGCTCAAGCCAAATGTGAGGTCTTGGCTGATGCACCCGCCGAAGAACTCCATTTCGACCTGGGCTGACCTGTGCCATGAGTTCATTGGCGCCTTCACGGGCGGCCATCAAGAACCAGGGTGGCCCAGCGATTTGCAGCTTCTCCCATAGAAGGAAGGAGAGACTCTGCAGAAGTACATGCAGAGGTTCAGTCGAGTCCACAGAAACATTCCAGACATCCACCCGATAGTTGGGATAGCTGCGTTCCAGTCCCACGTGCGCAATCGTCGGATACGTTCCAAGATGAACGTTCGATTGCCCAAGACTGTGAAGGAGCTTTACACTCTAGTGGATAAGTGTGCTCGAGTAGAGGAGGGGAGGAGGCTCCCCGGATAAGAGGATGGCATCGACATCGACTCAGAGGATGATGATGAGGCCACCAGTCAGAAGAAGAAGAACAAGAAGCGCAATAAAAGGCACAAGGATAAGGCAGTGATGACCATTGAGGTATCGGGCACACCTAGTACCGGCAAGAAGGCCAAGACTGAGGTACCCGGCAAGGAGGTTGCCGCTTGCACCGACTGTCGGGAAGCCGCAGCTGCCAAGAAAGCTAGGAAAGGTGATGGGCCGTACTTCAATATTCATCGGACCAAGGGCCATGATCTCCAAGAGTGTCACCAGGTTGAGCAGCTTGTCAAGAAATAGAGAGCTGAGTATGAGAAGCGGGATAAGGAGAAAGGTCAGAATGGCGCTGACGGAAAGGGCCGAGGCGGCGGAGCAAGCGGCCCCGGCAAGGCTCCTAAGGATCAAGGAAAACCCGCCAGAGGCCGCGAGAAGGAGGATTCAATGATGAGAGTGATGGAGGGGATGAAGAGGAAACCAGCGAGCAGGAATTCCAGAAAGCCACGGACGCCCTGTGCATTGATGGGGGTGCATCTCTGCACTCCTCTCACCGCCAACTAAAACAGTGGGCGCGTGAGGTCAATGCCGTGGAGCCAGTGATAGATTCTCAAAGGCCACTCAAGTGGTCTTGCATGCCCATCATCTTCAAAAAAGAGGACCACCCTGACCGCACTACTATGGTAGGGTGCTTGCCATTGTTGGTCTCACCAACAATCCGCAACCTCGAGGTCACAAAGATGTTGGTTGACGATGGGGCCGGGTTGGATCTGATTTCTCCAAAGGTCATCAACAAACTTCAGATAGCAGAGGAAGAGCTCAAGGTCATGGGCACGTTTCAAGGAATCAACCCTGGCAGGAGTCATCCTAAGGGGAAGATCACGTTACCGGTGACATTCGGGGGAGAGTTGAATTACCGGTCTGAAAAGATCATGTTTGATGTGGTCGACCTCCCCCGGTCGTACAATGGAATCCTTGGTCGCCCAGCTCTAGCCAAATTCATGGCGGCATCCCACTATGCCTACAACACCTTGAAGATGCCAGGGCCGATTGGCGTCATTTCCACTCCATCAAACGAGAAGGATGCAATCATTTGCGTGGACAAGATGTGCCAGGAGGTAGTCGCGGCAGAGGCCGCTGAAACTACTGTTCTCGCCAAGCAAAGTAAAGGAAAGAAGAAAGCTAACAGGGACACCGGCAAGGAATCCGGGAAGCATACCTCTTTTTAGAACACTGCGCCTGTTAATGACTTGCCAGAGAGTTCCAATAGCAAGAGATCCAAGGCTGCTGCACCTGCTGTGAAAAAGATCCTGGCAGGGCTGGCTGGCGCTGATGGTACCTTCACCATCAGTGCCACCCTCGATGACAAATAGGAAAGTGCGCTCGTTACTTTCTCGCGGGCGAATATCGATGTGTTCCCAGGGAGGTAATCGAGCACTACCTTGTTGTCTGCCCACATGCCCGACCCGTCAAGCAGAAGGTCCGGCAGCAAGCCTTGGAGCAGCAATGGTTCATTGCTGAGGAGATCAAGAAACTTGAGGCAGCTGGCCTAGTCAGAGGGGTACTGCATCCAACATGGCTAGCAAATCCTGTGGTGGTGCGCAAGGCTAACAGGAAATGGAGGCTATGCATAGATTTTACTAATCTGAACAAGGCCTGCCCGAAGGACCCATTTCCCTTGCCGCGCATCGATCAGATTGTGGATTCCACCTCCAGGTGCGACCTGCTTTCTTTTCTGGATGCCTACTTTGGATACCACCAGATCTTGTGTCTCTTCTTGGGTATGTTGTGGCCCCTTTTGTTGAGGTAGTGTTCCCACTACCCCCTCTTTGATTTCATGCGCAATACTGGGATCAATTTCAATAAAATTTCCTTTGGCAACGCAATCCAAGAGTTGTCTATGGGACATATTTAGTCCAACGTAAAAATTTGCGAGGCAAAATTCTAAAACTCACCTCTAAGGTGCAATTGCGATAAAATTCCATCATCCTATACCAAGCATCTTTTAAGTTTTCTCCTTGTCTTTGTTTGAAGTGAAGAACTTCAAACTTGGGAGACAAAGGAGTAGATAAAGGACTAGCCATAACGACGAAGCAAGCGAAAAAGAGGCCGCCATTGAGAATAATTAACCATAATATTATCTAGGAGTTTAGTAGCTTCTCCTCAAGTGATTTCCATAAAAGTGCCTCCCGCGGCCGAATCTAAAAGATTTCTAGAAGCAAAATTCAATCCGGCATAAAGTTTTTGTATAATCATCCATAAATTCAAACCATGTGTAGGGTAATTACATATCATTAATTTCATTCTCTCCCAAGCTTGTGCAACATGTTCATGATCAAGTTGCTTAAAATTCATAATATCGTTTCTAAGAGAGATGATCTTAGCGGGAGGAAAATACTTAGAGATAAAAGCATCTTTGCACTTATTCCAAGAATCAATACTATTTTTAGGCAAAGACGAAAACCAAGTTTTAGCACGATCTCTAAGCGAAAAAGGAAATAGCTTCAATTTAACAATATCATTGTCCACATCTTTCTTCTTTTGCATGTCACACAAATCAACAAAGCTATTTAGATGGGTAGCGACATCTTCACTAGGAATGCCGGCGAATTGATCTTTCATGACAAGATTCAGCAAAGCAGCATTAATTTCACAAGATTCAGCATCGGTAAGAGGAGCAATCGGAGTGCTAAGAAAATCATTGTTGTTGGTATTGGCAAAGTCACACAATTTAGTATTATCTTGAGCCATCATGACAAGCAAGCAATCCAACACACAAGCAAACAAGAAGCAAGCGAAAAAGCGGCGAACGAAAAAAGAGGGCGAATAAAACGGCAAGGGTGAAGTGGGGGAGAGGAAAATGAGAGGCAAATGGCAAATAATGTAATGCGAGGGATAAGAGTTTGTGATGGGTACTTGGTATGTCTTGACTTGTCCCCCCCCCCCCCCCCCCCCCCCCCCCCCCCCCCCCCCCCCCCCCCCCCCCCCCCCCTGCGTAGACTCCCTGGCAACGGCGCCAGAAATCCTTCTTGCTACCTCTTGAGCATGCGTTGGTTTTTCCCTTGAAGAGGAAAGGGTGATGCAGCAAAGTAGCGTAAGTATTTCCCCTCAATTTTTGAGAACCAAGGTATCAATCCAGTAGGAGGCCACACACAAGTCCCTCGTACCTACACAAACAAATAAGAACCTTGCAACCAACACGATAAAGGGGTTGTCAATCCCTTCACGGCCACTTGCAAAAGTGAGATCTGATAGAGATGATAATATTTTTGGTATTTTTATGATAAAGATTGAAAGTAAAGATTGCAAAGTAAAAATAGATTGGAAACTTATATGATGGAAAATAGACCCGGGGGCCATAGGTTTCACTAGTGGCTTCTCTCAAGATAGCATAAGTATTACGGCGGGTGAACAAATTACTGTCGAGCAATTGATAGAAAAGTGCATAATTATGAGAATATCCAGGCATGATCATGTATATAGGCATCACGTCCGTGACAAGTAGACCGACTCCTGCCTGCATCTACTACTATTACTCCACACATCGACCGCTATCCAGCATGCATCTAGAGTATTAAGTTCACAAGAACAGAGTAACACATTAGGTAAGATGACATGATGTAGAGGGATAAACTCAAGCAATATGATATAAACCCCATCTTTTTATCCTCGATGGCAACAATACAATACGTGTCATTTCCCCTACTGTCACTGGGATCGAGCACCGCATGATTGAACCCAAAGCTAAGCACTTCTCCCATTGCAAGAAAGGTCAATCTAGTAGGCCAAACCAAACTGATAATTCGAAGAGACTTGCAAAGATAACCAATCATACATAAAAGAATTCAGAGAAGATTCAAATATTGTTCATAGATAATCTTGATCATAAACCCACAATTCATCGGATCTCGACAAACACACCGCAAAAAGAGTTATATCGAATAGAACTCCAAGAAGATCAAGGAGAACTTTGTATTGAGATCCAAAAGGAGAGAAGAAGCCATCTAGCTAATAACTATGGACCCGAAGGTCTGTGGTAAACTACTCACACATCATCGAAGAGGCTATGGTGTTGATGTAGAAGCCCTCCGTGATCGATGCCCCCTCCGGCAGAGTGCCGGAAAAGGCCCCAAGATGGGATCTCATGGGTACAGAAGGTTGCGGCGGTGGAAATAGGGTTTTGTTGTGCCCCTCGATGGTTTCGGGGTACGTAGGTATATATAGGAGGAAGAAGTAGGTCGGTGGAGCCACGAGGGGCCCACGAGGGTGGAGGGCATGCCCAGGGGGGTAGGTGCGCCCCCTGCCTCGTGGCCTCCTCGTTGATTGCTTGACGTCCACTCCAACTCCTCTGGATCATGTTTGTTCAAAAAATCACGCTCCCGAAGGTTTCATTCCGTTTGGACTCCGTTTGATATTCCTTTTCTGTGAAACACTGAAATAGGCAAAAAAAACCGCAATTTGCACTGGGCCTTGGTTTAATAGGTTAGTCCCAAAAATAATATAAAAGTTTATAATAAAGCCCATTAAACATCCAAAACAGAATATATAATAGCATGGAGCAATCAAAAATTATAGATACGTTGGAGACGTATCAGCTGTTAGAAAGCCACCTAAATTTTTACTATTAAGAGGTAAAACTACTTCATGCAGTCGAATCTAGTTGTACTAGTTCATGCAGTCAAATCAAGTACTACTTGGTTCAAACAGCGAAGAAAGGGGGTGGGTGGCGGTAGATTTGTTACCTGAATCTAGGACTTGGTCGAAAGAGGAAATAATGGGGCCGAAAAGTAGCAGAGATCGGCTATCTAACTGGTCTCTTGGTCTAATAGGGAAATGAAGGGAAACACAGTACAAACTCGATATAAAGCGATCTATTGGCTGAAAAGGGAAAGAAAGTGGGGACTGGAGGACAAGTCAACAGAGTATGTCCAACACTAGATTTGCTAGCCTCTCACAGTATAAGGTGGCTATACCGAACAAAAATGGGACCAACCCAGATATCCTGTTTGGATGTTTGTTGCCCCGAGCCCCTCTTATGTAATGCCACTGGTAAAATGTAGCAGTCCCACTGTTAAAGTAAGGACACATTAAACCAATATAGTTTTCAATGTAATGCCTCTAGTAACATGAATCAATGGCACTGTTTTTCATGTCCTGCTAAATTTCCCATTAAGATAAGTTGCTTCTTTTCGTTAGAAATGTAACTGTCCTGATCCGCATAATCTCCCGTGCCCAAATACCAACTCTTTAGCAGTTTTTAATGTAATGTTGCTGGTAAAATGAAGCAATGGCACCATTAGAGTAATGTCGTATTTAACGGTTGTCATAGTTAATCCTAATGCCCACACTAATATCTAGCAATGTTGCTGCTTTAGAAATTGCTACTGTCTTTGTAGGATCGCCATTCAGATAAGGAACATGCTTCTTTTCATTTGATGCATGTTTCATCACTTGTTAGTCACCCTCCTTTCCACCTTTTTGTGCAAACAGAGATATACATTTCACGCTTGATCTTAGTTGAACTGCACAAAATGATATCCAAATTATAGTTGAACATTCCATGAGCTTCACGATCAACCTGGTGTTGCCCAATTTTATTGCAACTAATGAACAAGAAGTTGCTAGCTCATGGGACCAAGTACTTGCTAACTGCATGATGCAAACGTTGCTTCATTTTGGGTGAACTGCACAAAAAGGTCCCATGAATTTAATCATCCATGTTGGTGAATGGTGTCATCCCTTCTACGATGGCGTTGACTGTAGATATGGTTCCCATCACGAGGTATGTTCCTTTTTTGTCTGACCGTTTGCCAAAGATCCTGCATGCTAACTCTGCTCTTGTGCTACTGTTTTGGCACTGCCATGATAAAGCAGTAATGTTATTATTTGCACCTTAATCTAGTGGCACTATTATTTGAGGCAATGTCCCCCCCCCCCCCCCCCCCCCCCCCCCCCCCCCCCCCCCCCCCCCCCCCCCCCCCCCCCCCCAGAAACCCAACCATAGAGAACCATTATCCGACAACATCTCAGTGTAAACGGGCAGTTATGCAACTACTACTAGAACGGACTGAGTACTAGCAGGAGACAAGTTTGCCACATAAGCTTGGCAGGTAGGGGGACGTGATACCTCTCCAATGTATCTATAATTTTTGATTGTTCCATGCTATTATATTATCTGTTTTGGATGTTTTATATGCATTATTATGCTATTTTATATTATTTTTGGGACTAACCTATTAACCTAGAGCCCAGTGCGAGTTTCTGTTTTTTCCTTGCTTTTGAGCTTTGCAGAAAAGGAATACCAAATGGAATAAAACTTCACGATGATTTTTCTTGGACCAGAAGACACCCAGGAGACTTGGAGATCAAGTCAAAAGAGCCACGAGGTGGCGACAAGGGTGGAGGGTGCGCCCAGGGGGGTAGGGCACGCCCCCTACCTTATGGCCCCCACGTGACCCCCCTGGCCTATTTCTGCCTTCTATATATTCATATATATTCCCAAACCACTAGAAGCATCCACGAAAACACTTTTCTACCGCCGCAACCTTCTGTTCCCGTGAGATCCCATCTTGGGGCCTTTTCCGGCATCCTGCCGGAGGGGGATTCGATCATGGAGGGCACCTACATCAACCCTATTGCCCTTCCGATGCAGCGTGAGTAGTTTACCTCAGACCTACTGGTCCATAGCTAGTAGCTAGATGTCTTCTTCTCTCTCTTTGATTCTCAATACCATGTTCTCCTTGATGTTCTTGGAGATCTATCCGATGTAATCTTCTTTTGCGGTGTGTTTGTCGAGGTCCGATGAATTGTGGATTTATGATCAGCTTATCTATGAATATTATTGAATCTTCTCTGAATTCTTATATGCATGATTTAATATCTTTGTATTTCTCTTTGAATTATCGGTTTGGTTTTGCCAACTACATTGGTTTTTCTTGCAATGGGAGAGGTGCTTAGCTTTGGGTTCAATCTTGCATGATAGCAGCCAGTGCAAAGTAGGGGTAGCGAGACACGTATTGAATTGTTGCCATCGAGGATAAAAAGATGGGGTTTACATCATATTGCATGAGTTTATTCCTCTACATCATGTCATCTTACTTAAGGCGTTACTCCGTTCTTTATGAACTTAATACTCTAGATGCATGGTGGATAGCGGTCGATGTGTGGTGTAATAGTAGTAGATGCAGGCAGGAGTCGGTCTACTTGACACGGACGTGATGCCTATATTTCATAATCATTGCCTTGGATATCGTCATAACTTTGCGCTTTTCTATCAATTGCTCGACAGTAATTTGTTCACCTATAGTATTATTTGCCTTCAAGAGAGAAGCCTCTAGTGAAACCTATGGCCCCCGGGTCTATTTTCAATCAAATTAGTTTCTGGGCTACTATTTTACAATCTTTTACTTTTAGATCTATAAACCAAAAAACCCAAAAATATTTTATCTTTTGTTTAGTTTTATTTATCTATCTCTATTAGATCTCACCTTTGCAAGTGATCGTGAAGGGATTGACAACCCCTTTATCGCGTTGGGTGCAAGTGTTTGATTGTTTGTGCAGGTATTGGTGATTTGCGCGTTCTTCTCCTACTGGATTGATACCTTCGTTCTTAACTGAGGGAAATACTTATCTCTACTTTGCTGCATCCCCCTTTCCTCTTCAAGGGAAAACCAACGCAAAGCTCAAGAAGTAGCAGAAAGAATTTCTGGCGCCGTTGCCGGGGAGATCTACGCCAAGTCAAGACATACCAAGTACCCATCATAAAACTCCCATCTCTTGCATTACATTATTCACCATTTGCCCCTCGTTTTCCTCTCCCCCACTTCTAAAATGATTTTTGAAAAGATTTGCCTTTTTCTTTTGCCCTTCTTTCATTCGTCTTTTTGCTCGAGTGATAGATCATTTGTCTTGATTTCACGGCTAGTCCTCCCATCATTGTGAGCACTCCCGATAATGAGGTCCTTAATTTTAAGCAAAGGGAGGGAGCAAATTTAAAAGGAACTTGGTATAGAATTTGCAATGCTCAGAATAGATCTACTCGAAAGCAACCTACTGTCGTTCTCCTTTGCGATTTTTATGTGGGCATCGCTCCTTGGAATATATATGTTCTAGATACCATTACCTGGGGGAATTTCTTGGGGAGCCATACTTTTGATTCTTATAATGCTATGATAGATTTGTTAGGCCCACCACCTCTTATGATCAATGGAACTGTTTTAACCTTGGAACATGTAATGCAAAGGCTTGATATTATTGAGAATAAAATTGCTACCGTAGAGTTGATTGAAATTTTGGATAAAAGGATTCATAATCAGATTACCCCATGTGGATCTAAGGTAGGAGAGTTACTTTAAAGAATCTTAGAGAAAAGGAACCCATAGTTAATGAAAAGATAGATCAAGATTCTACTAGGATTGGCAAACTAGAAGATATTATTACCAACTTGGGTTCCGCCTTTTCCTCCGTTAAAACGATTCAAGATTTTCCTCCTACTAAGGCTACAAAGTTTGTTTATGTTCCTAAGAATAAGGGTGAAACTTCTAGTAAAGGTAACGAAGATCTGAAAACAATAAGTGTTCACTCCAACCTTTTCGATATTATTAAGGAACCAATTGCCATGAACGAATTTCTTGATTTCTTGCCTAGGAGTTTGATCATTGATAAAACCAAAGAATCTCCTAAGGATTATAAGTGTGCAATCAAGGAATTGCATACCAAAGATGAAAATATCTAGATCTATGTTTTTATGCCTAGCTCGACCCAATTTTATGTTTGTGTTTTTTGTTTTGCTACTGTTATTGAATAAAATACACATTATTACCTCTGTAGTAATTGTGTTTTGGTGTTTTTATTAGTGTTTGTGCCAAGTAAGACCTTTGGGATAGCTTACGGTGATAGTTGATTCGATCTTGCTAAAAAATAGAAACTTTTGCGCCCAGTAATATAATTCTCATTTTTAACATAAGCGCGATAAAATACTGATTCTTTTTGAAGAATATTAATATTAAAATTGCCTATGTTGTCCTAATTTTTCAGAATTTTTAGAGTTACAGAAGTATTATCAGTATTCAGATTGCTACAGACTATTCTGTTTTTGACAGAATCTGTTTTCTATGTGTTGTTTGCTTATTTTGATGAATCTATGGGTAGTATCGTGGGGTATGAACCATGGAGAAGTTGGAATACAGTAGATATTACACCAATATAAATAAAGAATGAGTTCACAACAGTAACAAAAGTGGTGATTTTATTTTCTTATACTAACGGATCTCATGAGATTTTCTGTTGAGTTTTGTGTTGTGAAGTTTTAAAGTTTTGGGTAAGGATTTGATGAACTATGGAATAAGGAGTGGCAAGAGCCTAAGCTTGGGATGTCCAAGGCAACCCGAGGTAATATTCAAGGACAACCAAGAGCCTAAGCTTGGGGATGCCCCGGAAGGCATCCCCTCTTTCATCTTCGTCTATCGGTTACTTTACTTGAGGCTATATTTTTATTGACCACATGATTTGTGTTTGGCTTGGAGCGTCTTGCATGATATGAGTCCTTACTTTTTAGTTTTCCACAATCATCCTTGCTGTACACACCTTTTGAGAGGGACGCACATGAATCATGATTTATTAGAATACTCTATGTGCTTCATTTATATCTTTTGAGCTAGGCAATTTTGCTCTAGTGCTTCATTTATATCTTTAGAGCTCGGCGGTGGTTTTATTTTATAGAAATTGTTGAACTCTAATGCTTCACTTATATTATTTTGAGACTCTTTTTAAACAACATGGTAATTTTCTTTGGTTATGAATGTAGTCCTAATATGATAGACATCCAAGAGGGATATAATAAAAACTTTCATATAAAGTGCATTGAATACTATGAGAAGTTTGATTCCTTAAGATTGTTTTGAGATATGAGGATGGTAATATTAGAGTCATGCTAGTGAGTAATTGTGGATTGTAGAAATACTGGTGTTAAAGTTTGTGATTCCCGTAGCATGCACGTGTGGTGAACCGTTATGTGATGAAGTCAGAGCATGATTTATTTATTGATTGTCTTCCTTATGAGTGGCGGTCGGGGACGAGCGATGGTCTTTTCCTACCAATCTATCCCCCTAGGAGCATGCGTGTACTACTTTGTTTCGATGACTAATAGATTTTTGCAATAAGTATGTCGGGGAAAATATACAGGGGTATGCATTTTCCCTGACTCGTGCACGGACAAGCCAAGATGTATAAAGGACCAAGAGATTCGAAGGACCAACATGCATATCAGAGGGACCAAGATCAAGCCAGAGAAGCAAGATATCATCAAGAAAAAGGTGTCCTTTGCCAGACAGGCGAGCCCGGCAAGGGGAGAGGCCACCCCAGAAGCAGGCGACCAAAGCGCCCCGGCAGGGCCTGCCGGGGCTCGCGGAGGCAAAACCACCTCACCAACCATTCCACCACGACCCACGTCGTCGATCAGTGCGGTGTCAAGCCATAGAGTGACTAAGTGGCAGCCATTCTCCACATGGCCACCTCTCCCTACAGGAAAAACCCATAGACGACACCTGTCCCGCGATGTGTCAAGCGAGCAGGTGCGGACCTGGCAAGATAGCCCGGCAAGCCTTGCCGGGCAACCAATGATGTGACATTGAGCGGTGCACTTAATACGCCCTGTCAGCCTGCTGAGTTAGGTATGATAGCACTGTTTGCTATCATATCAGTGCGTAATGACTAATTTGCCATTGTGGTGACCCCATGATCTATAAAAGGAGGCCCGTGGCAACCGTAGAAAGGGTTAGAAGGTTGGATAACTCACACCCCCATACGCGCGTAGCAACTATCGCCCTGAGGCAACCCTTGCCAGGCAAGTGTACTACGCTCCACCACCACCTTTCCACCATCAATCTACCAAAGCAGGAGTAGGGTTTTACGCCTCGCGGCGACCCGAACCTGGGTAAAACTGCCCGCGTGATCTCTGCCGTGCTGCCACACTCTCGTCTGCTCTTTGTGTAATGCGACGTCCCCCTGCAGAACCAGCAAGGGGCCTCCTAGTCCCATAGGTGGCCGTGGTTTCCCGCGACATCTTTCCCGCGCCAGGTAGGGGTCTCGCTTGTGCGAACCTAAAGGCGTGTGCAACGCGTCATCTTCATCACCATCTTCATCTTCGACAACGCCATCGACCATGGCGCCCAAGAAGAAACCCGGTCCTTCGTCTCACACATCAACCTCGAAGGCTTCGCCGTCCGCGGCATCTAACACTGCGGGGGGTGCGGAGGCACACGAGGACGCGGACGCTGCTGGGGATGTGGTCGGAGCAGGCGGCACCAACACCACTTCCCCCGCAGCCGACGCGGGAGCAGGGGACACCGGAGGAGAGTAGCATCAGCAACACCCCGATGGCCACGCTCCCCAAGGTACGGGTGAGGGGGTCAATCCATCTGTGCCCCTCTCTCCCACCGATGGGCAGAGCCACAGCAACGGCACTCGGACCGGGGCAAACTCGACGCCCTCCGGTCGCCCCTACCACGGGTGCGGTCGCAGCGCATGCACCTCCGCCGGGACGGGCGACCAAGCCGTTGCGCTCGACTGAGCCGCTGGCCCTCGAGCGCCTTCGCCACACCACATTCAGGTGGTCACCCCGCAGCAACAACGGGGGTGCAGTGCTATAGCCGTGGCACTGTCAGGAGCCGAGCAACGGTCCGATCGACTTCATCATCATCCATGCCAAGTACAGCATCAGAGGCCATGGCGCGAGCTCAGCTGCTGCAGAGGTTTCCGCCAGCGGCCGAGCAGATGGATGATTGGCGCGTCACCATCCAAAGCCTGCTCGGTTTCCCCGAAGCTAGGGGCTCAAGGCGAGATGGCCCCCCCATGACTTCCCCAAGCGACAACAATAGCTCGTGCTGCTGACCATACGGAAGGGGCCATCCCCATGGTGCAGTCCCCACCGCGGCAGCCAGCACGAGCGCAACAGAATCAAGACCTCGGTGACATCTCAATGGCCTCTTCTGACCCTCGAGCACATCCAGGCCAACGTAGAGCCCCGGAGGATAGGCAGAGAGGAGACGCGCGCGTCGTCATCGAGCAACGCCGCGACGACCTCTGCTGGACCGACTGGTGCGACGGCCTCAACGTCGACGAGCCTGCGCTCGGTGTTGGCGGGTGCCTACCTTTAGAGGTTGGCTGCCCTGCCTTTACACAAGAGCTGCGACAAGTCTGTTGGCCGTCCGTTCGCACGTTCAAGCCAAAGATACCTGAGAAGTACGACGGGAGGCTGAACCTGACAGATTTCCTGAGCATCTACACCATCGCTGTTCAGGCTGTCGGGGGAAGAGATGAGAAGGTGTTTGCCAACTACTTTCCTTTGGCCCTCAAGTCCAATGTGAGGTCTTGGCTGATGCACCTACCGGAGAACTCCATTTCGTCATGGGCTGACCTGTGCCATGAGTTCATTGGCGCCTTTACTGGCGGCCATCAATAACCCGGCAGACCCAGCGACTTGCACCTTCTCCAACAGAAGGAAGGAGAAACCCTCCGTAAGTATTTACAGAGATTCAGCAAAGTTCATAGAAATATCCCGAATATCCATCCGGCAGCCATAATAGCTGCCTTCCAGTCCAATGTGCGCAACCGCCGGATTCGTTCCAAGATGAACGTGTAGTTTCCCAAGACTATGAAGGAGCTTTACACATTAGTGGATAAGTGTGCTCGGATGGAGGAGGGATGAAAGTTGCTCGGAGAGGAAGATTGCACCAACGTTGATTCAGAGGATGAGGATGAATCAACCAGTCAGAAGAGGAGCAAGAAGCGCGGTAAGAAGCGGAGAGATAAGGCAGTGATGACTGTTGAAGGATCGGGTACACCTAGTACCGGCAGGAAGGCCAAAGCTAAGGCCCCCGGCAAGGAAGCTGCCGCGTGCACTAACTGCCGGGAGGCCGCTGCTGCCGAGAAAGCTGGGAAAGGCGATGCGGCGTACTGCAAGATTCATCGGACCAAGGGCCACGACCTTCAAGAGTGTTATCAGGTCGAACAACTTGTCAAGAAACAAAGAGCAGAGTATGAGAAGCATGATAAGGAAAAGGTTCAGAATGTTGCTGGTGCTAAGGGCCGAGGTGGTGAACTAAATCGCCCCGGCAAACCCTTTCGGAACCAAGGAAAGCCCGCCAGAGGTGGAGAGAAGGGAACCTGTGATGATGAGAGTGATGGAGGGGATGAAGAGGAAACCAGTGAGCAGGAGTTTCAGAAGGCCACAGACGCCATGTGCATTGACGGAGGTGCATCTCTGCACACTTCTCACCGCCAACTCAAGCGGTGGGCACGAGAAGTCAACGCCATGGAACCAGCGTCAGAGGCCCGGAAGCCGCTCAAGTGGTCCCGTACGCCCATCATCTTTGACGAGGAGGATCATCCTGGCCGTACCACTGTGGTAGGGTGTGTGCCATTGTTGGTCTCCCCAACAATTCGCAACCTCAAGGTCACAAAGATGCTAGTGGACGGCAGGGCCGGGTTGAATCTGATTTCCCCAGCAGTTATCAGCAAGCTTCAGATAGGAGAGGAAGAGTTAGAGCTTACTGGCATGTTTCAAGGAATTAATCCCGGCAGCAGCCATCCTAAGGTAAAGATCATGTTGCAGATAATGTTTGGGGGAGAACTGAACTACTGGACTGAGAGGATTGTGTTTGATATGGTTGATCTCCCCCTGTCGTACAATGGGATTCTTGGACGCCCGGCCCTGGCTAAGTTCATGGCAGCATCCCACTATGCCTACAACACCTTGAAGATGCCTGGGCCGCTGGGAGTCATCACCATCCCGTCGGATGAGAAGGATGCAATCATTTGTGTGGACAAGATGTACCAGGACGCGGTCGCAGTAGAGGCAGCGGCAGAGGTAGCGGCAGCAGCAGCTCCCACCAAGGGAAGTAAAGGAAAGAAGAGAGATTTTAGGGACTCGGGCAAAGAGTCTGGGAAGCATGCCCCCACCGAGTGCACGACACCCGTTGACGACGTGCCGGAGTGTTCTAACAGCAAGAGATCCAAGGTCGCCGCACCCCAACTGAAGAAGGTCCCGGCAGGGCTGGCTGGCATTGATGGTACTTTCACTATCAGCGCCACCCTCGATGACAAATAGGAAAGCAGGCTCGTTGCCTTCCTGCAGTCAAACATCGATGTGTTTTCCTGGCAACCATCTGATATCTCCGGTGTTCACGGGGAGGTAATCGAGCACCACCTTGCTGTCTGCCCACATGCCCGACATGTCAAGCAGAAAATTTGGAAGCAGTCCTTGGAGAGACATCAGTTCATTGCAGAAGTGATCAAGAAACTTGAGGCAGCTGGTTTGGTCAGAGGAGTGCTGCACCCCACATGGTTGGCAAATCCAGTAGTGGTCCGGAAGGCTAACGGGAAGTGGAGGCTTTGCATAGATTTCATAGATCTCAACAAGGCTTGCCCGAAAGACCCGTTTCCCTTGCCGCGTATGGACCAGATTGTGGATTCCACTTCAGGTTGTGATTTGCTCTCCTTTCTGGACGCGTACTCTAGGTATCACCAAATCTTCATGTCCAAGGAAGATGAAGAGAAGATGTCGTTCATCACTCCATGTGGTACCTACTGCTTTGTCTGCATGCCATTTGGATTAAAGAGTATCGGGTCCACTTTTGCAAGGGCAGTCTAGATTGGTTTTGTGCCACGGTTGCACAGAAACATAGAAGCCTATATGGATGATATTGTGGTCAAGACCAAAGATAAGGCCACCCTTCTTCAAGATTTGGAGGAGACATTTGCTAACTTGCGCAAGATCAATCTGAAGCTCAACCCAGAGAAGTGTGTATTTGGTGTTCCCTCCGGTAAGTTGCTTGGATTCTTTGCATCCCATCGCAGGATCTAAGCCAACCCCGACAAGATCAAAGCCATCGAGCAGATCCAAGCACCAAGCACAGTTAAGGATGTGAGGCGTCTGACAGGATGTGTTGCCGCGCTAAGCAGATTCATCTCCAAGTCTGCCGAGCGTGTCCTGCCATTCTTCAAAATATTGAAGAAGGCAGGTCCTATGAAGTGGACCCCAGAAGTAGATGTAGCTTTGCAAGAGTTGAAGGCCTACTTGTCCTCTGCGCCTACCTTGGTTGCTCCCAAGCCCCAGGAGCCATTGCTGCTATACTTGGCAGCAACCAACCAAGTGGTCAGTGCGGCCTTGGTAGCACAGTGAGAAGTGGATGAGGAGGAAAGTGAGCAGAGACCGGCAGAGTCAGAGAAGGAGCAAGACAGCAGTGAGCACGGCAATGAGAGAAACCCCAAGGACGTGGCAAGGAAGAAAGTGGTGTAGCGCCCACTGTACTTCGTCAGCTCCTTGTTACAGGGGGCTAGATCGAGATACTCTAGCGTGCAGAAGTTGATCTTTGGTCTCATTATGGCCTCAAGGAAACTTCGCCACTACTTCCAAGCCCATGAGATCACGGTTGTTACTTGTTTTTCGTTGCAAAGGATACTCCAAAACCCTGAGGCTATCGGCAGAATAGTGGAGTGGGCTTTGGAGTTATCCAGCTTTGGTTTGAAGTTTGAGAGCACATCAACTGTTCAGAGCAGGGCATTGGCAGAGTTTATTGCAGAATGGACACCAACCCCTGATGAGGAAGTAACGGAGACAGTTATCCCAGACAAGGAATCACCCCAAGAAATGGATTATGTATTTTGATGGTGCTTTTTTCCAACAATGTGCAGGAGCTAGCGTGCTTCTTGTCGCCCCCTCCCGGGAGAACTTGAAGTACGTCGTTCAAATGCATTTTGCCCGGAAAGAAGCAACCAAAAATACAACTGAGTATGAAGGGCTCCTTGCCAGGCTCTGGATTGCAGCTGTATTAGGAATTAAGAAGTTGATCGTTCAAGGAGATTCACAGCTTGTGGTGAGACAAGTCAACAAGGATTACGAAAGTCCATTGATGGAGGTGTACGTCGAGGAAGTGAGGAGATTTGAGGAGCACTTTAACGGATTGCAAACAAAGCACGTACCCCGTGCGGAAAACAGCATAGCTGATCATCCATCAAAGTGTGCTGCGCAGAAGCTTCCTATCGAACCAGGGACTTTTGTTCTCCATCTCACTCAGCCCTCCGTATCCCCAGCAACAATGGCCCGGGAAAGGAAAAAGTTAGACTACGGCAAGCCTCTCCCAGTAGAGCCATCCGCTCCCGGCAGAGACCTTGCCGAAAACAACTCCTCACAGCCTGTCGGACCACCCCCTCCAGCCGGGCCTATGGACCCCGCGAATGAGGCATGTGCTCCTACAGTAGAGGAGGTGCCACTAGTCCTCGTTGCCGAGCCACATGCTCCAACTTGGGCAAGGCACATTGTCCACTTCCTCCAAACCGGAGAGCTTCCCGGCGACCAAGATGAAGCTGAGAAAGTAGCCCGAAGGGCCAGTATGTATCAGTTTGTCGATGACACTCTCTACAGAAGGAGGCCCAACGGTGTGAAATTGAAGTATGTCTGCTGGGAAGAAGGAAAGGAATTGCTGGCTGAGATACACAAAGGCATGTGCGGCTCCCACATTGGATCAAGGGCATTTGTTGGGAAAGCATTCCGGCAAGGATTCTATTGGCCCACAGCCCTCCAAGATGCGGTTGAGCTAGTCACGAAATGTGAAGCCTGCCAGTTCCATTCCAAGAAAACTCACCTGCCTCCCAAGCTCTTCAAAAAATCCATCTATCATGGCCATTTTTGGTCTGAGGGCTTGATATCCTTGGCCCCTTCCCCCGAGCAATCGGGGGCTTTGAATTCTTGTTCGTTGCTATCAATAAGTTTACAAAGTGGCCAAAAGTGACTGCCGTGAGAAAAGTGACTACTCAGTCAGCTATCAATTTCTTGAAAGATCTGCTATGTCATTTTGGAGTTCCGGCAAGGATCAGTACCGACAATGGCACCGAGTTCATGAGTCACGCCTTCATGCAATATGTTCATGCCCTCGGATGCAAGATCTCATTTGCCTCTGTGGCATACCCTCGGAGCAATGGACAAGCTGACAGGGCGAACGCTGAAGTGTTGCGTGGACTCAAGACAAGAACCTTTGATATGCTGCAGAAGCACGGCAGGCGGTGGATCGAGGAGTTTCCGGTAGTTCTCTGGTCCCTCAGAACGACACCAAACCGAGCTACCGTGCAGACTCCCTTCTCCCTGGTCTACGGAACAGAAGCAGTTATCCCCATGGAACTCATTTACGGGTCACCTCGAGTGCTTGCCTACGATGAAGTATGCAAGATCAGCACTGGCGTGACGACGCTGTGCTACTCGAGGAGAACCGTCTCCGGGGTGCTACGTGTGTTGCACGCTACCAGCAAGCCCTGCGTCGCTATCATAGCCGCAGGGTTCACGCCCGGTGTTTTGAGGAAGGTGACCTTGTCCTTAGGCGCGTTCAGTCTGCCAAGGGTACAAACGAGTGGTTACCGAAGTGGGAAGGCCCTTACCGGGTAGTACGAGTCAACATACCTGGCGCAGTCCGTCTGGAGACCGGAGATGGCACTCAGTTGCAAAACTCATGGAATATCGAGCATCTCCGTAAGTTCTACCCGTAAGGCGTGGCTGTTGGGCCCTGCCCGGCAGCCACCCTTTTGTACAGGCCTTGCCTCAGTTGCATGTAACCCCTTGTACAAAGCCGGGGCAATGACCCCGTGCAAGAGAAAATTAAGAAGCGCTGTGGGGGGCCCCCGACCAAGATTGCATGCATGCACGAGCATTCCAAGATCACTGCATAAGCATTTCATGAGCATTTGCATATGCATATAGATAGGATTGCATCCTGCATTCATTCTCACCCACATGACACTGCAGGTTCCTGCTGTGAACTTGGCTTCAACAAGGAGTTGAGAAGGTTGCCCAGCACAGCGATCCTCGGCAAGCCAAACAGATAAGTTTTACCTCCTGTCCATGAATGTTCTGTAAGGCTATAACTTGAGCATGAGAAACCTTCGCTACTCTTTTGAGACTTAGATGCTCCCATCCATGACTTGAACGCTGCTTCGGTCAGGGTGGTCGCAGTGGCCTTTGGTAGAAAGAAGTTGGTGGGGGGCTGGTCCCTTTGTCTGTAACCCGGTACACGCAGCTCTTCGGCAGACAAAAAGGGTGCCGGCAGGATAGCCTACCGGGGAAAACTCGTTTATTTACATTAAAAAGGCATCTCGCCTGTGCATGGACATATATATGCACGGGTTCCCGGCAAGGTTCATCTTTTTCATTTATATGCTGATACAAGTACAAGCATTACAGAACACAAACATGGGCTCCAGAGATTACATTATTTGAATTAAAATTTGGCAAGTGCCTACAAGTTTAAGATTGAAAAAAGATAAGTGCCTCGTAATCCCCTCTTTTTGTTTTCCCTCCTTCAGGCACCGCGGCGGAAGGAGGAAAAGACGAGAAAAGGGCGCCCAAGCAGGAGCCCACCCAGGTCCCGTCAAGACCCGCTTGGCGCGGCCTGACAAGACCGGGTGTGGCGAGGCTGCGAAGGAGGAACTGTCGCTTGGCTTGCGGAGCAAGAAGATGGGGGAGCGAGGCAAGAGACAGGTGAATCATGCCGCTCTGTCTTTCCCTGCTCTTAAGGGGGAAAAGCAGAACAGAGGCGCGACGCTTCAGAAAGTTACCATTTTACCTTAATTGCAACAGTCCCACGACCCCACGACGCACAGTAATTGCGCAAAGTGGACGTTGGATTGACTAGTCGCCATGACAAACCGGCGTGCACAACCCTCTCCTGCCACGTGTCCGCGTACTGTTTGGGGCCTTGCCCAACGTGCCACGCGACATGTGTGGCTCAGACTCGGGGCTTATGTCAGGGAAAATATACAGGGGTATGCATTTTCCCTTGACTCGTGCACGGACAAGCCAATATCGAGCCAAGATGTACAAAGGACCAAGAGATTCGAAGGACCAACATGCAGATCAGAGGGACTAAGATCAAGCTAGAGAAGCAAGATATCGTCAAGAAAAAGGCCTCCTTTGCCGGACAGGGGAGCCCGGCAAGGGGCGAGGCCACCCCCAGAAGCAGGTGACCAAAGTGCCCCGGCAGGCCTGTCGGGGCTCGCGGAGGCAAAACCACCTCACCAACCATTCTACCACGACCCACGTCGTCGATCAGTGCGGTGTCAAGCTGCAGAGTGACTAAGTGGCAGCCATTCGCCACATGGCTGTCTCTCCCTACAGGAAAAACCCACAGACGACACTCGTCCCGTGACGTGTCAAGCGAGCAGGCGCGGAGCTGGCAAGATAGCCCGTCCCTTCACGTGTCAAGGGTTGCCAGGCAGCCAATGATGCGACATTGAGCGGTGCATTTAATGCGCCCTGTCAGCCCGTAGAGTTAGGTATGATAGCACTGTTTGCTATCATATCAGTGCGTAATGACTATTTGCCATTGTGGTGACCCCTTGATCTATAAAAGGAGGCCCGTGGAAACCATAGAAAGGGTTAGAAGGTTGGATAACTCACACCCCCATACGCGCATAGCCACTATCGCCCTGAGGCAACCCTTGCCAGGCAAGTGTACTACCACTGGTACGCGTCGGTCCTAAACAAACGGTTTTTAAACCCTTTCCGCGACGGAATTCGGAACCGTCGCCAAGTGAGTGTGGGCGATAGGGGGTCCTTCCCACACGACCCAGAAACCGTCGGGCATATGTCGTCCTGGCACACACGCTCGGCAAAATGAGGTCGTGTGCGACCGGCGAGCACTCAAATACAGAAATACATACAGTAGTGCTAAAAAAATACAATTATACAGGCGAAATAATTTCCAGTCGTAAGTACTGTCGGCATTCTGGGAACGGGGGTCCCCAAACATGCCTGCCTGCGGCCCACGGCATGACACTGCGAGCAGGCCCATACGGCCCATCTTCACCAACAAGCACTCAAGACCCTCGCGAGGGGCCAAGCCTCGCGAGGTGGACGACACAGGACCTCCTCGGGAGCGGCCTCACCAGGCTGGCTCGCGAGGGGCAGAGAGATCAAGGCGAGGCAAACCTCGCGAGATTCTCATGACGCAAGCCATGACGATCGAGACCAGGCGGGCGCCAGCGCGCACAGTGTCCTTGTTTCCTCTTTGGTGCTAAGGAGGCAAGCGCAGGCGAGGAATACCGAGGCATCAGGAAAAGGTTTCCATATTGGTGCAACGAGACCAAGACCAGCGGGACGGCAAGACGGAGGTCATCGTGGAGCCCGAGCCGGCGTCACCACCAGAGCCTTTGGCACGCGAAGACTGCTTTTGTCAGGATAACTTGTACTAGCTGTCCCCTTTCAAATTGGCCGTTGTGGCATCCCTTCCCGCTCAATATTTGAGAAGAGGACCAGGGCCTCTATAAAGAGGGCTAGCCACCACAGTAGGAGGGATCGGATCCTCACCTGCCAGATCTCATCTTGGACTAGATCCAACCCATCCTCACACCCACCAAGCACAAGAACACCTCACCTCAGGAGGCTGTTCTTCCCCTTGTACTGTTCATCCTCAACTCGAGAGGCAATCCACCACACCACACTGGAGTAGGGTATTACACCACAACGGTGGCCTGAACCAGTATAAATCTTGTGTCTCCTGTGTTGCGAGTTCGTCGAGCTAAGCTTAGAGATCCCGGTGAGGCTGAGAGCGTGATTCGGTAGGGGGAGATCTTCGTGCGCACCCCAGTGTTCGAACCTTGAGGGTTTTGCCGGAACCCGAGATCTGACATTTGGCGCGCCAGGTAGGGGTGCGCCGAAGCTTTCCTTCTGTCGATCCGCATCCCGTCGCTTTGTTGTCTCCATGGCGGACGCTCTCCTAGCTCACGCTGAGCGCCGGGCCGCCCTCGCCGCCCGCGTCGCTCAGACCGCTCCTATCGGCAGGCCGCCCCATCGTTCTCCGTCGCCTGCCGCCAACGCCGCCACCGGCCCGGCAGGGAACGAGCAACAAGCGTCCTCGCTGCACCCCTCGGTGCGGCGAGACGGCCGCACCGCCACTCCGTCGCTGACTCCGGCCGGCTCATCGTCCCACGCCCCTCGCGCTCCCACGGACGCGCATGCCGCGCTGTGCATGGCGCGCGAACAACTGCGCTACCACCCCATCGACGACCTCTACGAGGACTGGCTCGACCGCATCGCCGAGCTTGTCAGCGCCGCAGGGGGCTCCCCTGTGCCGTCCCTCTCGCTGCCTCGCCCTGCGCCAGCTGGAGGTGATGTGGCTCATGGAGCGCCTCCACCACCTCTGCCCCAAGACGGCGTCCTGGCGCCAAGGTGTGCCCCCCCCCCCCCCCCCCCCCCCCCCCCCCCCCCCCCCCCCCCCCCCCCCCCCCCCCCCCCCCCCCCCCCCCCCCCCCCCCCCCCCCCCCCCCCCCCCCCCCCCCCCCCCCCCCCCCCCCCCCCCCCCCCCCCCCCCCCCCCCCCCCCCCCCCCCCCCCCCCCCCCCCCCCCCCCCCCCCCCCCCCCCCCCCCCCCCCCCCCCCCCCCCCCCCCCCCCCCCCCCCCCCCCCCCCCCCCCCCCCCCCCCCCCCCCCCCCCCCCCCCCCCCCCCCCCCCCCCCCCCCCCCCCCCCCCCCCCCCCCCCCCCCCCCCCCCCCCCCCCCCCCCCCCCCCCCCCCCCCCCCCCCCGAAAATGCATGCGAAAAAATTAGACAAAAATCCAGAGGGAGCGCCCAAAGCACAACACGTGGCGGTGGCACGCTCTCAGCCCATCCCAAGTGACCCTTCGGGAGGCTCCCAAAGGAGCACTCCTCAATTAGTTGCTCTCTAGGACTTGACCCCCTCGCGCGTACTGGTTCAGGTATGGAAACGGGCCATGGACCGATTTTCTGGTTGGATTCGCTGGGCTGCACTGCCTCGCTGGCCCTGACACTGTTTAAATTATTATTATTTTCTTTCGGAGCGTGCTATTGAAAGCACAAGTGCTCCCTGGATGATTTTGGTAATTAATGTCAACATATCTCGTGTTGGACTAATATTTTTATCTAGTATATTTCAGATGAGTTCAACAGTGGAGTGGAAGGACAAGAGGATGTGGAACCCCTTCAAGATGCTAAGGACACATATTGGCAAAAGCTCAAGACTCTTCATTTCTATTTCAGTGATCCAAGATCACATTGAGTCCATAGGAAAAGCCAATACTATTAAAAGGGGATGAGGTGTTGCTTAATGGCTTGCTTGCTGAAAGCGCTTAGTGATATGCTCCAAAGCCCTCAACCACTTTCTCATTTCCACATATGTCCTAAACCTAAAGTCAAACTCGGCCCCACCGATTTGATCTATCCGGAGCCACCGAGTTCACTTGAGATAGCCACTGCCAGAAACCCTAATCAGTTCGGTCTCACCGATGGGATCTCGGTCTCACCGAGATGGGCTTGCAAACTCTCCATTGCCTGTTGCAATTATTTTGGTCTTACCGAGATATGCAGTCGGTCCCACCGAGTTTTCTTGACCAACTCTCTGTTTGGTCATTACCAAAATCGGTCACACCGAGTTTGTGTAATCGGTCAAACCGAGTTTTACCCTAACCCTAGCACATCGGTCCCACCAAGTTGATCATGTCGGTCCCATCGAAAACTCTAACGTTCACATTTTGAACCAAGTCAGTCTCACCGAGTTTCACTATTTGGTCCCACCGAGTTTGGTAAATTGTGTGTAACGGTAAGATTTTGTGTGGAGGCTATATATACCCCTCCACCCTCCTCTCCATTTGTGAGAGAGCGATCAGAACGTGCCTACACTTCCACTACTCATTTTCTGAGAGAGAACCACCTACCCCCCCCCCCCCCCCCCCCCCCCCCCCCCCCCCCCCCCCCCCCCCCCCCCCCCCCCCCCCCCCCCCCCCCCCCCCCCCCCCCCCCCCCCCCCCCCCCCCCCCCCCCCCCCCCCCCCCCCCCCCCCCCCCCCCCCCCCCCCCCCCCCCCCCCCCCCCCCCCCCCCCCCCCCCCCCCCCCCCCCCCCCCCCCCCCCCCCCCCCCCCCCCCCCCCCCCCCCCCCCCCCCCCCCCCCCCCCCCCCCCCCCCCCCCCCCCCCCCCCCCCCCCCCCCCCCCCCCCCCCCCCCCCCCCCCCCCCCCCCCCCCCCCCCCCCCCCCCCCCCCCCCCCCCCCCCCCCCCCCCCCCCCCCCCCCCCCCCCCCCCCCCCCCCCCCCCCCCCCCCCCCCCCCCCCCCCCCCCCCCCCCCCCCCCCCCCCCCCCCCCCCCCCCCCCCCCCCCCCCCCCCCCCCCCCCCCCCCCCCCCCCCCCCCCCCCCCCCCCCCCCCCCCCCCCCCCCCCCCCCCCCCCCCCCCCCCCCCCCCCCCCCCCCCCCCCCCCCCCCCCCCCCCCCCCCCCCCCCCCCCCCCCCCCCCCCCCCCCCCCCCCCCCCCCCCCCCCCCCCCCCCCCCCCCCCCCCCCCCCCCCCCCCCCCCCCCCCCCCCCCCCCCCCCCCCCCCCCCCCCCCCCCCCCCCCCCCCCCCCCCCCCCCCCCCCCCCCCCCCCCCCCCCCCCCCCCCCCCCCCCCCCCCCCCCCCCCCCCCCCCCCCCCCCCCCCCCCCCCCCCCCCCCCCCCCCCCCCCCCCCCCCCCCCCCCCCCCCCCCCCCCCCCCCCCCCCCCCCCCCCCCCCCCCCCCCCCCCCCCCCCCCCCCCCCCCCCCCCCCCCCCCCCCCCCCCCCCCCCCCCCCCCCCCCCCCCCCCCCCCCCCCCCCCCCCCCCCCCCCCCCCCCCCCCCCCCCCCCCCCCCCCCCCCCCCCCCCCCCCCCCCCCCCCCCCCCCCCCCCCCCCCCCCCCCCCCCCCCCCCCCCCCCCCCCCCCCCCCCCCCCCCCCCCCCCCCCCCCCCCCCCCCCCCCCCCCCCCCCCCCCCCCCCCCCCCCCCCCCCCCCCCCCCCCCCCCCCCCCCCCCCCCCCCCCCCCCCCCCCCCCCCCCCCCCCCCCCCCCCCCCCCCCCCCCCCCCCCCCCCCCCCCCCCCCCCCCCCCCCCCCCCCCCCCCCCCCCCCCCCCCCCCCCCCCCCCCCCCCCCCCCCCCCCCCCCCCCCCCCCCCCCCCCCCCCCCCCCCCCCCCCCCCCCCCCCCCCCCCCCCCCCCCCCCCCCCCCCCCCCCCCCCCCCCCCCCCCCCCCCCCCCCCCCCCCCCCCCCCCCCCCCCCCCCCCCCCCCCCCCCCCCCCCCCCCCCCCCCCCCCCCCCCCCCCCCCCCCCCCCCCCCCCCCCCCCCCCCCCCCCCCCCCCCCCCCCCCCCCCCCCCCCCCCCCCCCCCCCCCCCCCCCCCCCCCCCCCCCCCCCCCCCCCCCCCCCCCCCCCCCCCCCCCCCCCCCCCCCCCCCCCCCCCCCCCCCCCCCCCCCCCCCCCCCCCCCCCCCCCCCCCCCCCCCCCCCCCCCCCCCCCCCCCCCCCCCCCCCCCCCCCCCCCCCCCCCCCCCCCCCCCCCCCCCCCCCCCCCCCCCCCCCCCCCCCCCCCCCCCCCCCCCCCCCCCCCCCCCCCCCCCCCCCCCCCCCCCCCCCCCCCCCCCCCCCCCCCCCCCCCCCCCCCCCCCCCCCCCCCCCCCCCCCCCCCCCCCCCCCCCCCCCCCCCCCCCCCCCCCCCCCCCCCCCCCCCCCCCCCCCCCCCCCCCCCCCCCCCCCCCCCCCCCCCCCCCCCCCCCCCCCCCCCCCCCCCCCCCCCCCCCCCCCCCCCCCCCCCCCCCCCCCCCCCCCCCCCCCCCCCCCCCCCCCCCCCCCCCCCCCCCCCCCCCCCCCCCCCCCCCCCCCCCCCCCCCCCCCCCCCCCCCCCCCCCCCCCCCCCCCCCCCCCCCCCCCCCCCCCCCCCCCCCCCCCCCCCCCCCCCCCCCCCCCCCCCCCCCCCCCCCCCCCCCCCCCCCCCCCCCCCCCCCCCCCCCCCCCCCCCCCCCCCCCCCCCCCCCCCCCCCCCCCCCCCCCCCCCCCCCCCCCCCCCCCCCCCCCCCCCCCCCCCCCCCCCCCCCCCCCCCCCCCCCCCCCCCCCCCCCCCCCCCCCCCCCCCCCCCCCCCCCCCCCCCCCCCCCCCCCCCCCCCCCCCCCCCCCCCCCCCCCCCCCCCCCCCCCCCCCCCCCCCCCCCCCCCCCCCCCCCCCCCCCCCCCCCCCCCCCCCCCCCCCCCCCCCCCCCCCCCCCCCCCCCCCCCCCCCCCCCCCCCCCCCCCCCCCCCCCCCCCCCCCCCCCCCCCCCCCCCCCCCCCCCCCCCCCCCCCCCCCCCCCCCCCCCCCCCCCCCCCCCCCCCCCCCCCCCCCCCCCCCCCCCCCCCCCCCCCCCCCCCCCCCCCCCCCCCCCCCCCCCCCCCCCCCCCCCCCCCCCCCCCCCCCCCCCCCCCCCCCCCCCCCCCCCCCCCCCCCCCCCCCCCCCCCCCCCCCCCCCCCCCCCCCCCCCCCCCCCCCCCCCCCCCCCCCCCCCCCCCCCCCCCCCCCCCCCCCCCCCCCCCCCCCCCCCCCCCCCCCCCCCCCCCCCCCCCCCCCCCCCCCCCCCCCCCCCCCCCCCCCCCCCCCCCCCCCCCCCCCCCCCCCCCCCCCCCCCCCCCCCCCCCCCCCCCCCCCCCCCCCCCCCCCCCCCCCCCCCCCCCCCCCCCCCCCCCCCCCCCCCCCCCCCCCCCCCCCCCCCCCCCCCCCCCCCCCCCCCCCCCCCCCCCCCCCCCCCCCCCCCCCCCCCCCCCCCCCCCCCCCCCCCCCCCCCCCCCCCCCCCCCCCCCCCCCCCCCCCCCCCCCCCCCCCCCCCCCCCCCCCCCCCCCCCCCCCCCCCCCCCCCCCCCCCCCCCCCCCCCCCCCCCCCCCCCCCCCCCCCCCCCCCCCCCCCCCCCCCCCCCCCCCCCCCCCCCCCCCCCCCCCCCCCCCCCCCCCCCCCCCCCCCCCCCCCCCCCCCCCCCCCCCCCCCCCCCCCCCCCCCCCCCCCCCCCCCCCCCCCCCCCCCCCCCCCCCCCCCCCCCCCCCCCCCCCCCCCCCCCCCCCCCCCCCCCCCCCCCCCCCCCCCCCCCCCCCCCCCCCCCCCCCCCCCCCCCCCCCCCCCCCCCCCCCCCCCCCCCCCCCCCCCCCCCCCCCCCCCCCCCCCCCCCCCCCCCCCCCCCCCCCCCCCCCCCCCCCCCCCCCCCCCCCCCCCCCCCCCCCCCCCCCCCCCCCCCCCCCCCCCCCCCCCCCCCCCCCCCCCCCCCCCCCCCCCCCCCCCCCCCCCCCCCCCCCCCCCCCCCCCCCCCCCCCCCCCCCCCCCCCCCCCCCCCCCCCCCCCCCCCCCCCCCCCCCCCCCCCCCCCCCCCCCCCCCCCCCCCCCCCCCCCCCCCCCCCCCCCCCCCCCCCCCCCCCCCCCCCCCCCCCCCCCCCCCCCCCCCCCCCCCCCCCCCCCCCCCCCCCCCCCCCCCCCCCCCCCCCCCCCCCCCCCCCCCCCCCCCCCCCCCCCCCCCCCCCCCCCCCCCCCCCCCCCCCCCCCCCCCCCCCCCCCCCCCCCCCCCCCCCCCCCCCCCCCCCCCCCCCCCCCCCCCCCCCCCCCCCCCCCCCCCCCCCCCCCCCCCCCCCCCCCCCCCCCCCCCCCCCCCCCCCCCCCCCCCCCCCCCCCCCCCCCCCCCCCCCCCCCCCCCCCCCCCCCCCCCCCCCCCCCCCCCCCCCCCCCCCCCCCCCCCCCCCCCCCCCCCCCCCCCCCCCCCCCCCCCCCCCCCCCCCCCCCCCCCCCCCCCCCCCCCCCCCCCCCCCCCCCCCCCCCCCCCCCCCCCCCCCCCCCCCCCCCCCCCCCCCCCCCCCCCCCCCCCCCCCCCCCCCCCCCCCCCCCCCCCCCCCCCCCCCCCCCCCCCCCCCCCCCCCCCCCCCCCCCCCCCCCCCCCCCCCCCCCCCCCCCCCCCCCCCCCCCCCCCCCCCCCCCCCCCCCCCCCCCCCCCCCCCCCCCCCCCCCCCCCCCCCCCCCCCCCCCCCCCCCCCCCCCCCCCCCCCCCCCCCCCCCCCCCCCCCCCCCCCCCCCCCCCCCCCCCCCCCCCCCCCCCCCCCCCCCCCCCCCCCCCCCCCCCCCCCCCCCCCCCCCCCCCCCCCCCCCCCCCCCCCCCCCCCCCCCCCCCCCCCCCCCCCCCCCCCCCCCCCCCCCCCCCCCCCCCCCCCCCCCCCCCCCCCCCCCCCCCCCCCCCCCCCCCCCCCCCCCCCCCCCCCCCCCCCCCCCCCCCCCCCCCCCCCCCCCCCCCCCCCCCCCCCCCCCCCCCCCCCCCCCCCCCCCCCCCCCCCCCCCCCCCCCCCCCCCCCCCCCCCCCCCCCCCCCCCCCCCCCCCCCCCCCCCCCCCCCCCCCCCCCCCCCCCCCCCCCCCCCCCCCCCCCCCCCCCCCCCCCCCCCCCCCCCCCCCCCCCCCCCCCCCCCCCCCCCCCCCCCCCCCCCCCCCCCCCCCCCCCCCCCCCCCCCCCCCCCCCCCCCCCCCCCCCCCCCCCCCCCCCCCCCCCCCCCCCCCCCCCCCCCCCCCCCCCCCCCCCCCCCCCCCCCCCCCCCCCCCCCCCCCCCCCCCCCCCCCCCCCCCCCCCCCCCCCCCCCCCCCCCCCCCCCCCCCCCCCCCCCCCCCCCCCCCCCCCCCCCCCCCCCCCCCCCCCCCCCCCCCCCCCCCCCCCCCCCCCCCCCCCCCCCCCCCCCCCCCCCCCCCCCCCCCCCCCCCCCCCCCCCCCCCCCCCCCCCCCCCCCCCCCCCCCCCCCCCCCCCCCCCCCCCCCCCCCCCCCCCCCCCCCCCCCCCCCCCCCCCCCCCCCCCCCCCCCCCCCCCCCCCCCCCCCCCCCCCCCCCCCCCCCCCCCCCCCCCCCCCCCCCCCCCCCCCCCCCCCCCCCCCCCCCCCCCCCCCCCCCCCCCCCCCCCCCCCCCCCCCCCCCCCCCCCCCCCCCCCCCCCCCCCCCCCCCCCCCCCCCCCCCCCCCCCCCCCCCCCCCCCCCCCCCCCCCCCCCCCCCCCCCCCCCCCCCCCCCCCCCCCCCCCCCCCCCCCCCCCCCCCCCCCCCCCCCCCCCCCCCCCCCCCCCCCCCCCCCCCCCCCCCCCCCCCCCCCCCCCCCCCCCCCCCCCCCCCCCCCCCCCCCCCCCCCCCCCCCCCCCCCCCCCCCCCCCCCCCCCCCCCCCCCCCCCCCCCCCCCCCCCCCCCCCCCCCCCCCCCCCCCCCCCCCCCCCCCCCCCCCCCCCCCCCCCCCCCCCCCCCCCCCCCCCCCCCCCCCCCCCCCCCCCCCCCCCCCCCCCCCCCCCCCCCCCCCCCCCCCCCCCCCCCCCCCCCCCCCCCCCCCCCCCCCCCCCCCCCCCCCCCCCCCCCCCCCCCCCCCCCCCCCCCCCCCCCCCCCCCCCCCCCCCCCCCCCCCCCCCCCCCCCCCCCCCCCCCCCCCCCCCCCCCCCCCCCCCCCCCCCCCCCCCCCCCCCCCCCCCCCCCCCCCCCCCCCCCCCCCCCCCCCCCCCCCCCCCCCCCCCCCCCCCCCCCCCCCCCCCCCCCCCCCCCCCCCCCCCCCCCCCCCCCCCCCCCCCCCCCCCCCCCCCCCCCCCCCCCCCCCCCCCCCCCCCCCCCCCCCCCCCCCCCCCCCCCCCCCCCCCCCCCCCCCCCCCCCCCCCCCCCCCCCCCCCCCCCCCCCCCCCCCCCCCCCCCCCCCCCCCCCCCCCCCCCCCCCCCCCCCCCCCCCCCCCCCCCCCCCCCCCCCCCCCCCCCCCCCCCCCCCCCCCCCCCCCCCCCCCCCCCCCCCCCCCCCCCCCCCCCCCCCCCCCCCCCCCCCCCCCCCCCCCCCCCCCCCCCCCCCCCCCCCCCCCCCCCCCCCCCCCCCCCCCCCCCCCCCCCCCCCCCCCCCCCCCCCCCCCCCCCCCCCCCCCCCCCCCCCCCCCCCCCCCCCCCCCCCCCCCCCCCCCCCCCCCCCCCCCCCCCCCCCCCCCCCCCCCCCCCCCCCCCCCCCCCCCCCCCCCCCCCCCCCCCCCCCCCCCCCCCCCCAGGCAGTACGAGCCCTCGCCACGAGTCGGTGCCGAGCAAGCTGCGCCTATTTTGTTTTCCTCCCTTTCCTGCGCAAAGAGAGAGTAGTGTAGGGCCCCGCAGGGGCATGCTGGACTGTTGCCATTAACTATTATGCTATTTTCATTATTCCCGTGCTGCGTTTTGGTGTCGCGTGCTCACGTGTAGGATTTACTTAGCTCAGGGGGACTTGCCGTAGTTTTCGCTTCTCGAGGCTGAGGCCTCGTCGCGCGCTTTGCGTCATGCAAGGATTAGTCAGGAGAGGTAACTTCCGGTCTCGGTCGTGAGGGCAACCGGCTCAGGTCCTGTGTTCGCGTCGCGATGCCCGTGGGGCACGGACCGGGAGGAGTGCTCCCGCGCCGAACTTGGATAGGAAACCCTCGCAAGACTGGGTTAGAAAACACTCGCGAGGGCACCCGCGTAGCCCCCTCGCGAGACTTGCGAGAGAGAAAACGAGTCAAGTAGGCGACAAAGACAAAGAGTCATAGGTCGGGGACGGCAACAACGCTAAAAGCAACTCCAATAAAACTTCAAATAGGGACGAAGAAGCCAACTGCAGAAAGCAATGAAAAAGTCGTGTCCGGCACCTAATCTAGTCTTCGACGTCTTCTCACCAGCGCGGAGCTAAGTGCTGCCACTGGGCGTGGGCGGGAGCCCCCGAGGCCCGTGGGCAGCTCTCCGGAGACTTCGGGGCATGTACAGCCCCAACTCATTATTACGTGAGGGTGTCACGGGCGGCGAGCTTCACATGCATTGGCCTTCTTCACAGGCTCCGGGCCTTTCTCGGGGCGATGAGCTTCACAGGCGTTGGCCTTATTCACAGGCACTGTGCCTTTCTTGGTTCGTCTAGCTTCACAGGCGTCGGGCCTTCTTTACAGGCGCTGGGCCTTTCTTCAAGGGTAGAACTTCCGGAGGTGCTGGATGTTCCACGCGTTCGGTATGGGCACCCCCTCCTGAGTCTCTAAGCGTGCGACGTCAGGCCTGGAGACATGAACAACCTTGAACGGGCCCTCCCACATGGGCGAGAGCTTGTGCAGGCCTTCCCTCGATAGCACCCGTCTGAGCACGAGGTCACCTAGCTCAAGGGTCCTGGGGCGGATGTAGCGGCAGTGGTACCGCCGCAACGCCTGCTGGTATCTTGCAGCCCGAAGCGCAGCCTCCCGACGGCGTTCCTCTCCCAGCACGAGGTCCACCCCCCGCATGGCGTCCTGCTGTGCTTCAGTCGAAAGCCAGGACCCATGCGGAGGGATGCCTGACCTCGTGAGGAAGGACCGCCTCAGCACCGTAGACGAGGAAGAATGGGGTTTCACCGGTCGACTTGGTAGCGGTTGTGCGGATAGACCATAGCACGAACTGAAGCTCGTCATGCCAGCCCCTGCTGCAGGCCTCCAGCTTCTTCTTGAAGGTCCGGGTTTTGAGGCCTTTCAGGACCTCCGCGTTGGTGCGTTCAGCTTGGCCGTTGCTCCGAGGGTGTGCCACCGAGGCGTAGCATATATGCGTTCCAAGGTTAGCACAATATGTTTTGAAGAGATTACTGGTGAACTGTGAATTGTTGTCGGTGATGATGCGATTAGGCACCCCAAACCAGCTCACGAGGCCCTTGATGAACATGACCACTGAGCTAACCGGGATGGTGCGGACAGGTTCCACCTCTGCCCACTTTGTGAACTTGTCAATGGCGACGTAGAGGTAGCGGTAGCCCCCTGGTGCCCGAGGAAACGGGCCAAGGATGTCCAGTCCCCAAAAAGCGAACAACCATGAGAGGGGACTGGTCTGAAGGCCCCGAGCCGCCTAATGGATCTACTTAGCGTGGAATTGACAAGCTTCACAAGCCTTCACCAGCTCAATTGCGTCGTTGAGTGCTGTTGGCCACACGGGAGAATCCGGCGGATGAGCATGACCTGGACTATGTTGACAAGCTTGAGCTTCTTGTCCACCAGCTTCTGGATACAGGCTTGGAGTCCGGTCAGCTCCTCCGAATCCCCCCAAATCCGGCCACTCTCTTTCCAGGAGGTGAGCCGTGTAGGGATGCCGGATCTGAATTCGGGGGCCGCTGCCCAATCAGGGTCACGCGGCTTGGTGATGTAGAACCACCCCGATTGCCATGCCTTAATGGTTTCCACGAAAATACCCTCCAGCCACGTAACGTGGGACATCCTGCCCACCATGGCGCCTCCGCACTCCGCTTGGCTGCCCTTCACAACCTTCGGCTTGACACTGAAGGTCTTGAGCCACAAGCCGAAGTGGGGCTGGATGCAGAGGAAGGCCTCGCACACGACGACAAATGCCGAGATGTTGAGAATAAAATTCGGGGCCAGATCATGGAAATCTAGGTCGTAGTAGAACATGAGCCCCCGGACAAAGGGATGAAGTGGGAAGCCCAGTCCGTGGAGGAAATGGGGAAGGAATACTACCCTCTCATGAGGCCTAGGGGTGGGGATGAGCTCTCCCTCGTCGGGGAGCCGATGCGCGATGTCGCTGGACAACTATCCGACGCTGCGCACCTTCTGGATATGCCCCTCCGTGACGGAGGAGGCCATCCACTTGCCTCCCGCTCTGGACATATTTGGAGAAGGTTGAGGTGAGATGTGCGGGCTTGGGCGCTAGAGCTCGAGTTCACGGAGATGGATAAGCCAAGGAGGGAGAAGGCGCAGGTAAAAGGATTGGATCTTTATCCCCTTATTTGGGCGGACGGAAACGTGCGTCCCCGCCAGCCTGATAAAACTCGCTTATCTCCCAAGCGCTGCAATCAATGGCGCGGTTGGGTTACCCACGTCCGTATTGATGGGAATCCCAGAATAAGGGGAACACGATCTCTGCTTCGACAAGACGTGCCAAGGAAACCGCCTCGCTAAACGTGCTGAGATGGAACAATAAAACAATTTGAAGGCTTGGTAGTGGTGTGACATTACGCCACAAAATACGTCAGCAGATTGAACTTGTGTAATATTATTCTCTCTACGGTTGTATGTGGAATTTATTTTGCAGAGCCGGGCACTATCCTGGTGTTCACAATCTTCTATAAATTATTCGGAGGAGGAACCCGCCTTGCAATGCCGAGGACAACATGCGCGCCGGACTCATCGTCATTGAAGCCTGGTTCAGGGGCTACTGAGGGATTT